>NKZV01001151.1:0-170755 GCA_002370175.1 Metschnikowia colocasiae | reverse complement strand
TTGTATCTATACTGTTAGATGCCAAGGAGTATTACACAAGCGTGGAGTATCACTTAAATATACGAGCGAACATAAAATGTACTAACCTCAGCCAAGGGAACGGCTTGGAAAATCAGCGGGGAAAGAAGCCCTGTTGGCTTGACTAGTTTGACATTGTAGGCATGAAGGGTGTATAAGTGAGCGCAAGCGCCAGGTCCACTACCTCCATCGTCTTCTAATGAAAGAATTAGTCCAAGTACATTTTATACAGAAACTGTCTTATGGGGAGTTTGCTGGGGCGGCACATGTTAAAAAATAACAGATGTCCTAAGGCACCATGAAAGTGTGCCCTATCCTTTGTTTACCGAATTTGAGGCTAGAGGCCAGAAACGTTACCACAGGGATAACTGCAGTCAAGCGTTCATAGCGACATTCACCATTTATTTCAAGTTTATGCCTGATAAAATTGTAAAGGATGTAAGGCGCTCGCAAGGCTCAAGTGGAACTGCAACTTGTCAAACGGACGGATTTATTAGTATCAATGAGATGCAATGTTGAACTCGAATACCAGCGAAACTCTGAACGCATGATCACATTGAGGGCGCTTGCAAGTACTCCACTGAAGACCCTCGTTGAATAATTCAAATAGTTGACTCATTTTGAGCAACTTGACACAGATGCCTTTTGGTCTTCTGCTCTCGACCTCGAGTTCCCTGAAATATCCAGATGAGTTCTCGATCTTAGATGCTGATCATTCATGGAAGAAGCTTCTCAAATCTCGAGTTGAGGCTCCGGGAATGAGTGACTCCCGTACTTGGCACTGCTGAAGTACTCTTCGCCGCCTCAAGCAGATGGTAAATCTTACCAACTGACTCCCTAAGAATATGCCTTTTTGGCCACATCTTTGTAGACAACTCTTTGACTTCAACTTTTCACATGTGCCGATCCTTTCTTGAACAAGTCATCAGACTGAGAATATCTTGGTGCACGAGATTCTTTGATGACCTGGGGCGATGTTTAGTTGTTAGTTGTTAGTTGTTAGTTGTTTTATCTGTTGGCTTTTGGTAGTCTGTTGCCTTTAAGATTTTCCTTTTTGTTGTCTTTGGTAGTTGTTTTAGTTGTCTTTGCGGTCTTAAGGTTTCTATATTCTAGTTATCTATCTTTGTTTCAATTATTGCTTGAATTTGGTAGTGCCTTTTTGAAGTTGTCGTAGTTGTGTCGGTGTCTATTTCTTGTTTGGTGGCTATTCATTTACTTTTATTGTCCACCATTTGGTAATGGTGAGGCCGAGTCAGCTCATGCGGCACTAGGCTCCCAGGCTTCGTGGAAGCTTTCAGTCTGTTCATTGAGACTGTACTTGATTCCACTCAGAACAGTGGATGTGGGTCAGTCTCTAAGGTGCTTGATGGGCTGTTTTGGATTCTTTCGATGACGGGGCTTAACATTGGAAACTGTGATATGGCTTCTCTATAGTTTCTCTGCACAAACCTTTCAACAATCAAGATATCGGGCAGGGAGACCAATCTCAAATTGGATATACATCGATGCTGAGACTGCACGATTCTTAAACAATTGCTTTCTGCTTAAGTACTCGAGGGAGATACTAGAAGCGCAATTTTGGATTATCAGCATGCATTTGGAGATGAATAGCCGTCCAACTTTTGTCTGGACCCTCCAAGAATCTTTTGATCTTGATAACTGTTTGAGGTATCAGACTTTAATGCTCAATATTGCCAAAAATAGACCGGAAACCTGACCCAGATTCTGCTCCTCGGGATTTTGATGTCACTGTCTGCAACACTGTCTGATTTTGATGTTCATGTCGCAGGAAACCGTCATGGGTCTTTCCATGGGATTACTCCAGACGGATTTTCTAGGTGGAGACATTTTGCCTCGGGATTGCTAGTGTCGTCTGTCAAACCAATACAGGGTGCCAGTATCGCAGCAGCTCCTTGAGGGTCGTTCTTTGGTTTTTGGAAGAATGGGAAAGCTTCCGAGCAGACGAGAGGTGTAGTCGAAATAGGCGTGTTGAAGGGACACGAACACTTTCTTCGAGAGAAGAGTTGCCTGCAATAGGTAGTGTAGCGCTAGCCTCTCCCAGCTTGAGAATCCTGCGGTCTTGATTCTTACTAGGGACGTTCTAAATACTGGTACTGAAGGATCCAATATACTTAGCAATAATAAGGACGTCTAATTATACTAGTACTGGTAAGGACGTCTAATTATACTCTAATTATACTTAGTACTAGTAAGGACGTCTAATTATGCTTAGTAATAATAAGTATGTTCTAATTATACTTGGTACTGAAAGTAGGATCCAATTGTACTTTAGTACTAGTAAGGACGTTTCATTATACTATTTAGCAATAATAAGTATGTTCTAATTATACTTAGTACTAGTAAGGACGTCTAATTATACTGGTACTGAAGGATCCAATATACTTAGCAATAATAAGGACGTCTAATTATACTAGTACTGGTAAGGACGTCTAATTATACTAGTACTGGTAAGGACGTCTAATTATACTAGTACTACTAAGGACGTCTAATTACACTAGTACTGGTAAGGACGTCTCATTATACTGATGCGTACTTTCGCATACTTTCGCAGTTTTCTGCAATTCTACACCTTTATCTCTGAACATGCTCCCTCGTTTTACTCACTTGCTCACCTTTCCACACACTTACCCTACTTTGTGTTTACTTACTCTACTCTGTCTTACACTCTACTTTGTCTTTACTTACTCTACTGTCTTACACTCTACTTGTCACCTTCATGTTAGACCCCTCTTAGATCTCCCTTGATCACTGACTCTCACTGCTTTCATCTTGCCCTGTTCACTTGACAGTATTTTACGGTTCTACATTATGGTTTGTCTTGTATAATGCCTCACCCCTTGACAATGTATTTTCCCTCGCCTTCCACGCGACTTCCAAGATGGGATCCATGCGCATGCTGCAGTGTGCAGCACCGGTGCAGAACGCGAGACCGTTGAAACGCGCCCTTGCGTGCGCCTGCATAGAAAGTGCAAACACGCCACGAGCAATGCTTCCGCCAATTTCGGTAGCGCCCATTCACCAGTGATTTAACACTAGGGTTGCTTATGGTGTCTTCACGGGTGGTTGCTCTGGCTGCTTGAGTGGTCTTGCCGGCAATACCCCGTTGAAACAACAAACATCCAATCACCCATGCTTGGCGACATCCACTTGACTGCAAGAGCACTTAAAGTGTCTTGGAGCGGGCCCGAATTTCACTCCATGCACGGTATTGGGAAACACAGGCCTGGGCTTGTGTGCAGGCGCGGCACCTTTCTGAGAAGAGCTGTTACGTGAACGCTTGTGCAATGGTCCTGGTCTTTGTGCAATGGTCCTGGTCTTTGTGGTGTGCTACTGTATGTGGTCTGCTACTGATCTTAACCTGCACACTACTGGCAAGCCGTGCCATCCTGGCCTAGCCACTATGCATCGTCCATTACTGTATAGCCGTGGTGCTTCAGCTCCGTAGTCGCTCCACACCCGTACCTCTAGTTTGTCAATGGCTGGCCAGAAAAGTTTCTTTCTATGCACCCATGGACAATGGACCAAATACCGTCAAGCCGTGAGTATTTAGCCCCAAGAGTATAATGGATCCTGGGTTAGACCCCCGATGGGTGGCGCACTACCCATCCGGATCAGAGAACGCCTACGCTCGAGAATCTTCCAGAAGGAGATTCCAGAAGGAGATTCCAGAAGGAGATTCCAGAAGGGAGGCATGGAAGTGGAACGAGCCCCACTTCGGCACTCAAACGAGTAGTCGAACGTCGGAGCTGTTCGCCATAGAGACCCGGGATCCCCTTGTCAGGAGGCATCAACGAACAAATACACTGATTACAAAGTACTAAACGTTATCAAAGAATCTAACATGGGGGTGTTAATAGATTAGCTGAGGAATATTAAATGATCAGCCCTAGAGTTTTAGTAATTAGCCCTAGAGTTTTCGATTATAGAGTTTTAGATTATAGATTTATCGATTAGATGCCGATTAGATTTAGCCGATTAGATTTAGTCTATTATAGATTCGAGGTTTAAATACTGTTGGCCGTATTGACGTACGAACAGCGTATCACACATTAACAGTAGCAGGCCTCGAGCTTTTTTCAGTATTTGGGCCTAGTGGTTTTGTCCTAAAGTGCGTAGAGCCCTAGTGGTTGTCCTAGTAGTGTATACGATTTGAGCAACTGTTCCCTTGTTAGTGTTTGTTCATAGTAGTATAAGTCTCGCAGCGTGCTCTAGGCTGGAGCAGAGTATAGCCGAGTGACGTGATACTAGCCTACTGCTATCCCGGATATACATAGCAGTCTGTATGCAATTAGCACGAATCCTGAGCCCGAGTAGTGTTGAGTGGTACCACTTTGTAGTCGGCCAAGTACCTGACTGTGGGCCTTCAGTATGAGAATAAAAGTATAGATACACAATTAATTAGGATCATAGCACAGTAGTTTAGTTGTAGTCCAGAGGAGTCCAGAGTAGTCCAGAGAAGTCCAGAGTAGTCCAGAGTAGTCCAGAGTAGTCCAGAGAAGTCCAGAGTTAGGTAGTAGTCCAGAATAGGCCAGAGTTAGGTAGTCCAGAGTGAGGTAGTATTCCAGAGTGAGGTAGTATTCGAGAGTTCGGTAGTAGTCCAGAGTTAGATAGCAGTGCCAGGATTTAGATATCAGTGCCAGTATTTAGCAACGCCAGTTTAGCCTTTCTAAAGGTAGTGACTTGATTACACACGCATAGACTCAGATTTCAACTCACTAATAGAGGTAATAACCACTGGACAGTGTATAAGACTAGACTGACTAAACACTAACTGAGGAAATACGCACCTGTAAGACAGACCCGTACATCCCTAACTGAATAAATTTATAGGCTGTAGTCAATAAATGATATAAAAAAATAAGAATCTAACCACACCCTCACGATGATGTTCAACACTTACTACTACTTACGGAGTTTTTAACTCAGAGGACCTAGTCTAATGAGTTTCTCCGCCCGCATTTATAGGCTGTAGTCAATAAATGATATAAAAAAATAAGAACAAGTCTACACTACACCGGTGCCAGTGATCAACAGTATGGCAGATTTCAGTAGTGACTTAACAGTGGCCAGAATTAAGCTAGCCAACAACGTATTGTCCTCTGGCCTTTCAGGTCTATTAATACTTAGCTGCATCAACTCTATACGAGTAAGCAGAGTGCCAAGCGCCTCAGTAAATTTAGCGTCTCCTCCAATCTGTTCCGGTCTCCGGCGCCTGCTCTCCTAAGCTGTGGTCTACGCAGGTAGAAATGGCCCCACTTGAGACAAGATCACAATAAGGCAACGGAGTGCACATGGCGCTCTTGCAGCCACGGTGCAGTCGGACGCAGCATCACGCGCGTTTCTTCCCAATGCGTGTATAGCTTAAACAAGCGAGTCTAAACACGGTCGCGTGCTCCTAACCGAGCTTCTGCGCATCCTGTCCGTGGAGCCGCGCTTCGTACTGCACATATTGCGGTGGCCAAGATCTGTGGCCAGGGCGCTAATCTGGAGGTGATTTGGTTCCGCTGACTTTGCAGCTCCCCACCGTTGACCTCGACTCCTGAGTTCCCACCATTGACCACGACTCTTGGGTCCCAAAGGACTCGATATGTCTCCAGGTCCTCGATACAACGACGGAGGAAGGACGCCCCTTGCAAGTCACTCAGACTGGAAGCAAATACGCTGTGACTAATTAAACAATAAAGTCTGTGACTAATTAAACAAAAGTCTGTGACTAATTAAACAATAAAGTCTGTGACTAATTAAAAAATAAAGTTTGCGACTAATTGAAACAATTAAGCTATGCCCTAGTTGAAAAAATCAAGCTCTGTGACTAATTGAATTAAGCTCTGCCTATTGAATTAAGCTCTGCCTAATTGGAGCATACTGCTTTTAGAGATGACGAGCATCACGGGTGGTTTCAGAACGGGTCAATGACGAGAACCGTCCGTCTTTGGCTCCCTGAAGGACCGCTTTCCGTAAACAGAAGCCGGCTTCGAAAGGGGTCCTGCGTGTGCAGGACGGTGCACGGATCGGGGAAGAATTTCAGAATTCTGGGCCATTGTTGTTGTTTAAGTTTTTGTTGTTGTCCTGAGGCCATTGTTCTCCTTCACGCAGTTCTCCTTCACGCAGACATTGTCTCGTTCCCTAGCCATGCACTCCATTACCTTGGGATGTCCTTGCTGCTGCAGCTCGCTATTCTATTGCTATTGTTCAATGCAATCTTGTCAAGAATCGTTTGGAATTCCTCCTTGGCTGCATGATGGGTGCATTCCTCTTGCAGGGCTGGTGCGTGGTTGGTCGCCCTATATATCGGGCCTCCGGTGCTCTCTGTGCCAGCACAGAACCCACCATGAAAGCCTCTCTCTTGCTACAGGCCTTTCTTGTCGCTGGCACAGCGTGGGCAGACTACAACTCGCCTCACGTCTTCTTTGTGAGACTCTGTGGCGAGCTCGTGCCCCTTTTTACAATGAATACTGCTGACAACCTTGCACTTGGTTATGGAGACTCACTGATCCAACCCGAGGAGTTCATCTTGGCGAACGACGTGGCCGCCACCCGCAACCGGTACCCGCAACAGTCCGTGGGCTATCGTCGTGGCATGCTTCTGCTTACCAAGTATGGGTCTCGCATGGGTTTGGACGAGAAGCTGAAGATCACCACCTCCGAGCTCTTCTCGTGCCCGGTGGCGGGCACCGATCTCCACGTGATTGTGTATTTTACTGAGGAATTCAGAGACTGTTTTCAAGTGGATGTTTACCTTTTGCAATACAACAAGGAGAGCCACACTGTGGTGAGCGAAGCCTTTGGCCCCGAGAAATACACCACCTCTGCACCCGAGGGCAGATATTGCTTGCACCTAAAGGAGGCTCAGAACATACTGCCTGTTGGGCCAAATACGGACGCGGCAATTTCTGCCGAGAATCCAAACTCACTCGTTGGGAGCCTTGAGCTTAGTGTCAATAATGTGATTGACAAGAGTGCACACGAGGAGCACAATACTAAAGGTCAGACAGCTAATGGGAAGGAAACGGTCACTGAAAGAGTGATGAACGGAGATTCGGCAGCCCATGTTCAACGCCCAGAGACTCATGAGGGACAATCGACTCATGAGGGACAATCGACTCATGAGGGACAATCTACATCTAATAGGGATGAAGCTGAGCGCAACAATCAAGCGTCACAAGGTGCAAATTCCAAAGAAATCAATGACCCTAACGATCAGGACGCAGCCCCTACACCTACTAAAGGGGAACATGATCACACTGTTAACCAAGTATCGGTCGCTGATAAAGGTGACACGGAAACGGTCCCAGGACCGAATCAAAAAGATGCATCTGAGGACAGGTTAGTGTTTGGGGCGGAGCATGAGTCTGAAGAGATTGATGCCCACGAACATGCGGCATACCGTAAACCTACCTCTACAGAGAATATTTCCGAGAAGGGTGGAAAGGTTGTCAATAATTTTGACCATGTCGAGACCAATGGAAAGGATATCGAGAACGGAAATTCTGAAAAGGATGGTGATACTCCCAAGAACGAAGAAGTCGCTGAACAAAATGGATCCAAAGTCGGTGACGTTGGAAAACAGGAATCAGGAGATGAGAATAACGCTTCGAAAATTGCGGGACTTCTTGACGGTGAAAACAGTGCTGGTGAAATTGCTACACAAACACCTGTGGTAGATGCTGTACTAAAAGCTGGGGACCTTGGAAAAGGCTTAAACCTTACAGACGTAAATCTTGTTAATGGGCCAGAGACTCCGACTGAGGAAAAATATGTACCAGATGGCACAGAGACGAATGGAAAGTCGGATGAACAAGATGGAAAGGATACTCCTGGAAGGATTGCCAAGGACACTCCTAAGAAAGGGGTAGAGCAGTTTAAGTCTGAGTATGTTTCCGAGCCGGAAGCACATGAACCTGTGGAAGATAAACCTGTGGACGAATCTGTGAAAGATAAACCTGTGAAAGAAGATGCACCTACATACAAGGCTTCTCATGTCGAGGCACCTATTGACGATTCCGATCCGAAGCAGGACTCTGGCGAAAATCATGAACCTGAAGCTATGGTACTTACACCTGCACCAGATAACAGTGGCTCTGAAAAATATAAAAATCAGGTTGTGAATAACGCCTTTAACAAAGGTGCTTCTGTTGGTGCAAATGATACTTCTCAAAATGGAGCTGAAGCGGCCAGGACTGATGGAAAGCATGCTGAGAATGAAGTCTCCGAAGCCGAGGATCTTGTCGCCCACCCTGATGACCAGGTTTCCGAGTCTGTGGATCATGTTCCAAACGAAAATGAGGCCCAGGATCAGGTGGTAGATGTCACACCCACATCTGGAGATTCAGTTTCTGAATCTCCGCATAGCCACGGCTCTAAAAATGCACATACAGCTATGGCAAATACAGTTGAGGATGAGGGTTTGGACAGGTTTAGGAAAGCGGACCAAGATAATCACCTGGACAAATCTGGACAAGATTATCCTGATACACTTGCAAAGGTTGCAGATGAGAGTCGAAAACCTTTTTGGAACAATGGAACTTCTGTTGCACAATACGGAAAACTTCCTGAGACACATGGGTCTGAGAAAGCCGGACAAGCGGTTCCTGAGAAAGATGACTCCGTTGCGAAGGATGAAAAAGATGTATCCGGGGACCCAGTTTCTGAGAATTCAGATAATCTTGACAGTAACGATGAAGTTTCTGGGAATGCGGATAATGTTGCTGCAGACGAGGATGTGCCTGGAGTTGATGACTCTGAAGGTGAAGATGAAGCGGACAATGTTTCTGGAGATGATGTTGCTGGAGACGAGGATACGCAGGGTCCTGACGATATTGGTGCACAACCTGCCATAGATGTATCAACTTCGGGTGACCATAATCCTGAGAATGAAGAACCTGTTGAGAAAGACGGAGATAAAATCGGACACAATGGTATTTCCGTTGAGGATGGAAAAGATATGAATGAGGACCAAGGAAACTCTGTCGATGACAAGGATATTTCCAGGCAGAGAACTTCTACTGAAAATGGAGACGATACGTCTGAGAACGGTGTGACTTCTATTGAGAATAATGTATCTGAACAGAAGGAAAGTTCTGTGGAGGAAGAGGATACTTCCGAACGAGGTGGACCCGCTGGACAACATAAAACAGAAGCACCAGTGAAAAATACAAACCATACACCTGAGATTGACCAACTTGGCTCCGAGTCTGATAAGCAGAGTGGAACTCAAGCACACAAAGCTGCAGTGGATGATACACCTGGGGATGCGTCTGAGAACGGACGGGATGGTGAGAAAGAAGATCCTGTTCAGAAAGAAGACCCAGATTCATCTGAAAAAGATGCAGAGACAACCAGTGAGGCTGATGAACACGATACTCCAGGAAAAGACCATGATCCAGACGATTCCGATCATGATTCAGACAATTCCAATGATACTGAGCCTCAAGCTTCAGAAGTTTCCTATACTTCTCCGTATGGAAACCGGAACACTACGCAAGAACCTGTGCCTGTCCCTACAACAGGGCATGAGACCGATAAAGGCAGGAATGAGGAGTATGGAAAGGCAAACTCTCAGAAACCAGGCAGTTCTTCAGAGCCAGATGGATCTTCGCAGGAGAATATAAAAGATCCCTCTGAGAAAAGCGGAACTTCTTCTGCGCAAGATGCAACTTCTGAGAAGGATAAACCTTCTGCCGAAAGTGAAAAGGACACCTCTAAGGAAGATGGAAGCTCAGTTCAAGGAAATTTCAACGGTACTCATGAGAGCCAAGGTGAATCTCTCAAGACCGTTGGGAACAATACTCCCAAAAACGATGCCGAAGATGCACCCGGGGCTGCAGATCATTTGGACGACTCAGAGGAACCTGTACCCCTGGCAGTTACACCTACCTCGGGAGATCAAGGTTCCGACAGTGGACAGCATCTTGGGAAAATTGACAATAGTGTTGGAAAGGATGACAAAGATGAGAACGTTGCAACCAGTACCTTAGAGCAAAATGCAAATTCTGAAGATGCAGAAGACACTTCAGATGAAGACTTTGACGAAGATACTGCAGAGGAAAACGAAGGTGAAGACGTTTCAGAGGATGAAGATGAACAAGATAAACAAGACATTCCAGAAGCGGAAGGAGATGCTGTTGAGAAAGCTGATGATGGTACTCAAGCGAAAAACCTAAATGAAGAAGGAACTCCAAAGGAAGACGAAAACGGAGTAGGCACTGCTGAGGAAAACGAGGATGAAGGGGACGCTGAGGAAAACGAGGATGAAGGAGACGCTGAGGAAAACGAAGATGAAGAAGACACTAAGGAAAACGAAGAAGACACTGAGCAAAATGAAGATGAAGAGGACACTGAGGAAAACGAAGATGAAGGAGACACTGCAGAGGAAGAAGATCAAGAAGAGACTTCACAGGAAAACGAAAATGAAGAAAACACTGCAGAGGAAGAAACTCATACTCCGGAAAAGGTTCTACTTTCAATTAAACCCGAGAACGGTACCACTTCTGACTATGCAAAAAATACTTCGGAAGAAGACACTTCAAAGGAAGACGATCAAGACGAAACTGCACAGGAACACGAACACGACGAAGAGGAGGAGGAAGAAGAGGAAGAAGATGACGAAGAGGAAGAGGAGGATGAGGAGGATGAGGAAGAAGAGGACGACGGAGAAGAGGAGGATGAGGAAGATGAAGAAGACAAAGACGAAGAAGAGAAAGAAGAGGAAGAGGAAGATGAGGAAGATGGGGACGACGGAGAAGAGAAAGACGAAGAGGAAAATGAAGAAGAGGAAGAAGGGGAAGACGAAGACGGAGAAGAGGACGAAGAGGAGGAACAGGAAGAGGACGAAGAGGAAGAGGAAAAAGAGGAAGAGGAAGACGGAGAAGAGAAAGATGAAGAGGATGAGGAAGGGGACGAAGAGGACGATGACGAAGAGGAACAGGAACAGGAAGAAGAGAAACAAGACGAAGAAGACGAAGACGGAGACGGAGACGGAGAAGAGGAGGAAGAAGAAGAAGAGAAACAAGAGGAAGACGGAGAAGAGGAAGAAGAAGAGGAAGATGAAGAAGAGGAAGACACTGCAGAAAAAGGAGAAGAAGACACTGAAGAAGAAGGAGAAGATAAAGAAGACAATCCGGAAAAAGGAAATTATACTCCGAAGAAAGTTGCACTTTCTATCGACAAAGAGAAAGGTACGACTTCTGACACAAACGAAACTTCTGAAGATGCTGAAGGCAATTCAAAGGAAGAAGCTGAAGAAGAAGACACTTCAGATGAAGTTGATGATAAAGAAGATGAAGAAGACGCTCCTAAGGAAGAAGATGATGAAGATGAAGACCTCCTGGATGAAGATGAGGAAGATCGAGATGGAGAAGAAGAAACTGCAGCGCAAAACGATGATGAAGATACTCCAGAAGAAAACGAAGAAGAGGATGAAACTTCGGATGAAGAACAACACACTTCCGAGAAGGTTAGAGCTTCTGTTAAACAAGATAAAGATACCGCTTCTGACAACGCAAAAGATACTTCTGAAGACGATGAAGAAGATACTTCAGAGGAAGACACTCCAGATGAAGAAGGCACTCCAGAGGAAAACGAAGATGAAGAGACTGGAGAGGAAGAAGACGAAGAGACCCCAGAGGAAAACGAAGATGAAGAGACTGGAGAGGAAAATGAAGATGAAGAAGACAATGAGGAAAACGGAGTTGAAGAAGGCACTGGAGAGGACGAAAAAGATGGAGAAGACACTCCTGAGGAAAACGGAGATGAAGATACTCCTGAGCAAGTACAACGGACTTCTAAGAAGGTTTCACTCTCGGTCGAACAAGATAAAGGCACCACTTCTGACAACGCAAAAGATACTTCGGAAGAAGATGAAGACACTCCAGAGGAAGAAGCAGATGCTGTTGAGGAAGATGAAGATGGCACTCAAGGGGAAGATAAAGAAACTGATGGATATGAAGATGATGATCTTGGAGAGGAGAAAGAAACTCCTCCCAATGGAGGTGAAGAAGACCCCAATAGAGAAGATGCCACCCCAGAGGAAGATGAAGATGAAACTTCAGATACTTCACATAAAACAGCAACTTCCCCAAATACTCTCGAAGAAGAAAAGAATTCTCCTGATGAAGATGAAGAAAACACTCTCGATGAAGATAGGGATACTCTCAGCCAGGATCAACAGGATACTATCGGCGAAGATGGCTCTCTTGTGGACGAGGATGAAATTCTGGTGGAGAATAATTTCGTGAATAATGGAACGCAAAGCTATGGCAATTCTAGGAACGAAACCAAGTATGCCGAAAACCACGCAGCGTCTGTTCAAAAAGATGGAAAAAATGTCCCCGAGAACCTTGGCCATGTTCCGGACAAAAACCTTAATTCTATGGATACGAAGCTTGGTTCTCAGGACATGGAAATGGCGGGCAAGTCTGGTACGGTGCATAGTTCTGGCAAAAATGATACACTTGAACATGCAGGTTATGTCATACCTACATCTGGGAATCAAGTGTCTAAAACAGGTAGAAAGCAGTTTGACAAAGTTGACAATCATGTTGCGGCAGAAAAAACTGTCTTCGAGAAATATGGAAACAAAACTCTTGAGATCGAGCAAGAGTCTATTGAGAAAAAGGTAACTTCTGTTGGAAAATATGGAGCCACTAACGAAAACAATGAAAAGTTTGTTGAAAACGATGGGGATTCTGTTGAACAAGACGGAAAGTCTGCTGAAAAGGATGAAACGTCTGTTGAAATGGACGAAAAGTATGTTGCAAAAGATGGTAATTCTGTTGAGCAATACGGAAAGTCTGCTGGAAAAGGCAGAAAGTCTGCTGGAAAAGGCGGAAAGTCTGCTGAGAATGATGGAGAGTCCGTTAATCAACACGGAAAGTCTGCCGAAAAAAACAAAGAGTCTGAAGACAGAAAGCCCGTTAAACAAGACGAAAAGTCTGATGAACACGAAAAGTCTGCTGAAAAAGACGGAACGCCCGCCCACAAACTTGGAGTTTCTGCACCTGGAAAGCATACAAACCCAGTGGAGTCAGAAAAAGACACATCTGCCAATATTGGCCAGATAAAGGATTCCCCGCCTGTTTTGCACCCCAAGGTCACAGAGTCGAGCAATGCGTCTCCTATTGTGTCTGTACTGGCGCAAGTACCTGGCTCGGTTGACCCCGGTACTTCTCCTGAGACCGATTACCAAAATTCCGAGTCTTCAAATGGCGGGTCTGTCACTTCTCTCGAAGATTCAATCTCTTGTGTGAATGGTGCCAAAGACTTGTCCATTCCTTGTGTGAACAAAGACGGCTCTGGTGCCAGCGCTTTGAACCCGAGCGAAGCCGCCAATTCCAAGCAGAAAACCACATCCACTGCCACATCCACTGCCAAGGTCTGTGCCGAGTGCAAGGCCCCTTCGGTCATCACGGTGTGGAAGACCTACACCGAATACTCCACCTACTGTTCGGAAGGAACCACAGTTACCGTCACTATGTGCGACACGGTATGCCATGCGTCCACGGTGACAGTCACTAGCGCCACCACGTTGAGAATGACCGGAGTTTGCATTGTGCCTGAAACCACCACTGTTTCTGAGAACCCAGAGGTTACGAGAGTATATCCCAAGCAGCCTGCGGAGACCGCCAAGGAGGAGCCCACCAAGCCAAATAAAGAAACGAACGGCAAATTATTTGCAAGCAATCCAGAAGAGTCCAAACCAGAAAATTCTAAGCCAGAAAAAGAATATTCTCATCCAGAAGAGGAATATTCCCAACCAGACGCGGGATCCCAAACTCGGAAGTCAACGCCCGGTGCCTTCCACAGCACCATTCAGCCTAGCACCAACACCTTTCCCGCAGCGTCCCTGTTCATTAATGCAGGTTCCAGGAATACCTTTGGTACCGGCTTCATTGTGCTTGTGGCATTGTTGTTGTAGTGGCAAGCGTAACTGCAAGCCCACTACTTCATCTTTTTTTGGGAGGCCCCAATCGACTGTTTCAGACTGCATGTCAGTTGTAAATATATCATCAGTTTTGAATGTGAAATATGATCAGATTTTGAAATAAGTCAGTAGAATAAGCCAATAAGTCAATTCGTGACAGACGTATAGGGTTTGTGTTTATGTTTTTTGACAGACACTAGAGAAACTCATGTGTGCATCCACGATACTCTTGCTAGATGCACTGAGACGCCATTTTAGGACATTTTAGAGAGCCTTGGGTAGTGTAGTCTTCTTCCCCTCGGTCTTGCGGTGCTCATAGTGGGTCATTATCTGTTTCGGTCATGTTCTTGTTTTCTCTTTCTCTGTTCAACATTTTTTTTCCATGAACACCTCAAGGACATGGTGAACCCATGGTAAAGAATAGGCTGTTTTCGGGATGACCTAAGGAAGACGAAGACGAAGACGAAGAGGTTGCAGTACTTGCCCAATCTTCTTCGACACCTCTGTTTGGTATCACTTCAAAAAGCCGCCTTCCGCTGGGACGATTTTGAGCCAGGCAAGCTAGACTCACACCTGTTGTTATGTTGAACTTGAGTTGCGGTGTGTTCCCATTAGTGAATATGGCCATGGTTCTGAAGCCTATAGTCAGATTTGAACAGCATTACTTCTCTTGTAACACCGGGTCCTGCACAACTTGTCTGGTGCATGGAAGTTCTTATTTGACTGGCTAGCGTCTCGCTAGCTTCAAGTGAACTTCAAAAGAAAACCTCGTGTGGAGGTGGCCTTGAAGAAGAGTCCCATTCACTTTTGCACAGACCATGTGACAATACGATTCATGAAAACTTCCGATGGCCTCAGATGACATGGTTTCTGAAAGTGTCATAGCTTAAGGGCTCCTTGAAACGGAGAGGAAAACTATAGATTCTCCAAATTCCAGGATCTGTACCGGCACACACTCAGGGCTCTCTGTACCATTGTCGTGACCATGTCTTGATCTATGCGTGGAGGTGTATCTTGCATGGTGTCTCCAGGCCTGCATGGATGGCAGCGAAAATCTAGTCACTAGAAATAGAGCCGCACATTGTCCCTGCAGGTACGCAAAGACACCCACACCTCAGCTTATCATACTCGGAGAGCCAGAAAGAATCCGCCTTGGAGAAGAAGCATCTAGTGTACTTAATGGACTGCACTCCGTCCACCCTGTGACGTCTAAAGGGACCACCACAGGTGCAATAGCACTCATAAGATGCAAAGATAAACTCAGCTCTGCGTCGTAGCTCGGCACATCGGCCCCATAGATTAGCCATAGACTCAATCCAAAGGATGCGTTTATCAGGATACATCTCATATAGATCTCATAGAGACTCATCTCATTCAAATAGTTCTCATTTATCAGCCAAGTAAGAAGCAGCCCTAAAGCTAAGTAGCAGCGAGGCACCTAGGAAAGTAAATCTTCTACCCAAGAGTAGCAGGTCACTAGCACCTGTCACTGCTTTGATTTTGCTTGATGCTTGATTGGACCTTTGAATTATGAATTTCTTCAAGATAAGCGCAAAACTCCGGGAGGGTTTTGGGTTTTGCAGTATATCTCCGCGTTCATGCTTCTTGCAGCAACTTTAGTCTGCGATTAATAGAGTTATTCCTCCGTGGGTTTGCCAAGTTCAGTCTTGGCAAGTACATCTTTTCTTGGACCAGACGCTTTTTGCACTTGATTAATTTCTGTGCCAAAATAGTCCAGTGAGACGAGACGAACACGGCCCAAGTGTTTCAGATTCTAAAGGAAACTTCAGGTTAGAAGCAATCACTCTGTAACATAGGATAAGAATTTGGGTTTCAAAAGGTGGAGATTGCAAAAGTGTTTGTACTATTTCCACTGCACACTGTCCAGTGTCAGGAGAGTTAAATAAGCAGCAGACCGACAAATATCAGCAAAAGCCCTTCAGACAGTTCAAACACCATATTCACGTTAAAAGGCCCCTTTTCGTCAAGCTCAAAGGTGATGTTTGAACATTCGGTGTATTGGGTGCTTCAAGTTGCAACCAAGCTGCGAAAGTGCGAAGCACAATAGGAAGTCAAGTCTGATATCTCCGGCCCACTTTGCCAATAGCCTTGGGAAAAAATTTTTCTGTCAACTTCAAATACCGGCTCCACAATATACTTTCCACACAACTACCATGAGTATCAACTGCTACACACACCCAAAAAGCATGTTTCAGGTCGGTATTGCTAAGTATCTCGTTTAGTCTGGAAGCGGGTTCTTCAGCTCTGGGTGGTACTTGGTTCACCAAGTCCTTAAAAGCCTTGTTGCAAAAAAGTCAGCAACCATATGAAAACTCAAGCAAACAATGGCACTATGAAACATGTCCGAGGGATATGAATAAAATCCCCATGTGATATTCGCATATAGTATGGTCAAGGAAATCCCCGAAAAAAGACGTACCAGGGAAACATGAGGGTCTTATATATTTCCGTCCAGAGATGCAGCGGCCGAGTTTGCGATACGGTACTTTGCAGTGTTTCACATGGGCGCTTGCTGAAACGGGCCCTCATGCGCGTCTTCTAGGCTGCAGGACGTGCATACTTCACATGCGTCTCGGTTTCAGATATCCGACACCGTAGCGACACATGTGAAGAGGCAACCCCGTTTTCGCAACTACAGTACCTTAGGACTTCCTGTGGGGATTTGGGGTACTAGAGACTGCTGGGTCAGTTTCGGTGCACTGGGATCGGTGGGTATGTTTCAGAGTCCTGGGAATCGGCGGGAATGTTTCAGAGTCCTGGGGATTGGTGCAAAGGTCTGAAAGCTTGTGATACCACTCACTTACGCAGAGGACTTATACATGACAAGGCGGCTCTGATAGAAGTAACTCTTCACTATTCTCCATGTGATGTGGCCAATGCATGTGCTCGTCACTAATACGTATTGTCAAGTTGGATTTATGGATTCTTACTGAATTGTGAAGAGCAAGCAAAAGCCGCTGATGCAGCAGCTCTAAATGTGCTCAGTCCTTTTTCTCCCAATAGCTCTGTGGCAATCTCCATATACGCAACCGTCGTGGTTCAATACAGGGAATTGAGGTGTCGCCAGTTTTTTTTAGTGTTGCTGTAACAGGCCCGACATTTGTCGGGGATATGTCCAGAGATCTTCTTGTTTTCAGGAGTTTGAGCTTTTGGCTCTTTCTTTAACAGTATGAAGTCAGTGTCAACTCCAAGGCCTTGAATATGAAACCAGTGGCCTGAAAAAGCACTTCGAATGGTGAGTTTGAGCTCATGGTGAGGCTGAAATGATCAGTGGACCAAAGAGACTAGTTGGTTTGGCCTGCCTGCTTGAGTTGTGACACGGGGTGCTTGCAACGGGCTTTTCTGGCAATTGCAATGGAGAAACGCCTACAGCAGAACCAGCATAACTTGGACTGGAACTTCATCCAGAACCACCTAGTTCCTGTACTCTCCAGATATTAACCTACTGAACACCACAAAGCAAGTGCCCCGGAAGTTCCATTCTCATCAGGACCTAGGGTGGAAGTTCTAGAAAAGACCATGTGTGCTAGATGTACTGACCAAGGGCATATTCAGTAACTTGGCTGATATTACAACTTCTTACTTTAGAAGTGAGCAACGTACACTCCGACCAAGCCAAGCCGATGCTCAAAATCCCCGAAATTGGAACACGTTTTGAAATGACCCAACAGATTGAAGCCACAAATTTTAAACGGCATATTTTCTCTCAGATTTATTTCTCAAAGAGGACCTTTTGATTTTAGTGCACACAGTTAAATTATTCTGGAGAATCAGTTCACTTGGTGATCTCCTGCGGAAGCGGCTTGGTATGTGACACTTTGGGTACTGGCAAGCTCCATAGGACCAGCTATCGCGCCATGGGATGCGTAGAAGCAACTGAATGGGAATCAGAAACTGGGTTATGGCAGAATCAATACTTACCCTTTGGTATAAGGTCCATGTTTCTCGCTTGCATGACAAGCCAAGTCCAAACGCCAAAAGACTGAAAGTCCAGGTACCCAGTAGGCGGACCCCACAACAGAGGGCACAAGGGACTCAGAGCCTTTTCGGTCGACGGTAAGGCCAACTTCAACACTGCTCGACTCAGGGACAGCTCTATTGGAATAGTCCTCCTAGTTCGGACAATTCCGTGTACATTGACGTTGCAATGCAACAGACGTACCGGAATGGATGAAATGCGGTGAAAATTTACCACAGGGCCGTTTGGTCTATCCCCTGCCTACTTCAACTTCGTTCCCCCACTTTGTTTCCTCTACTGCGGGTGCAACCTATAGTCGGGACACGGGAAGGTATCTTCACCGTTTCATCTGTTAACATACGCTTACAAAAGACCATCTCCACCGACCCCGCATCAAACTCAAACTGACAGGTGAATAATTTGGTCTATTGGAAGTAGATCCTTGGTTTTAGAAGTGAACGGTTAGTTTGGCTTCTGGTAGTGTCTTGATGTGGCCTCTGGTGGTATCCCCTAGTGGGCAAGAGACCGAAACCCAATCCACTTCCACCAAGGCAAACAAATACCAAAAGAGGTTACTGGTGGCTGCTTGCACCAGTGGGGTTTCTGCAACAGTGCATTGTCCTTTTCGGATCACATTTCCACACCCATGCAAGGTTAACACCCGCTCATCTCCGGCTCAATACCACCAAAAGCTATTTCCCAAAAATGTACCAAATCAAGAATAGTGCCGCACGGAGCTCATTCACAGAACTCACAGCATAACAGAGAAACAGGACCTCGGTCAATTTTGGACTACACCGACAACTAAACCTTCAGCTTCACAGGGTGCTCTGAGTATAGAGATATTTATAGAGCGCATTGGAGTATGGGAGCATTATGAGACCATTAGCGAGACCATTGGTGTGAGTCGGGTACTTCCCGAGTATTGCAACCTGCCTTGATGAAATATGACTGGCAATTTAGACTCTACCGCTAGCCGCGTGACGTCGTCTAATTTAGTCTGAATACGAGAAAAGGTACTTGTCCTGTACACGATCATATTTGGAACAAGGCGGCCGGCACAATTCCGAGGATTTTCTTTCAATGGATAACCTCCGTGGCATTACTTTAGATGAATCACATTTCAGTGGGACACTCTAAATTAAGCACACTTTGAATGGGAGGCAGGATAACTTGAGAGCTGCCACTCCTCCCGGGATTTAAGGCATTGGTTTCCTAGTCTCCTCAATCCCCAAAGATGTTCAGACACGCCGTCAGCTTCTTGGCGGCAACTCTTGCTTTGGCTACACCCCCCATTGACCAACGTAGGGGGTTCAAAACGGAAATTAATATCTTACATGATGACCCCACCAGAAATAATATCTGCACAGGGCCGGCCTTTTCATGTGGTCAGATGACTCATCTTCGTTCGAGCTGAGGGGCGATGTCACCTACTTCCAGGCCATATTAGGGTCGGAACCAAGATGTATGCAGGGTGTTGATCGATACCGGCTCCTCCGATACCCTCCGATACTTGGGTCATGGGCACAACTTATTGTGTGACTCCAAGCCTGCCACGAAGCCCAAACCTGCAGCTGACCGAGACGGAATTCGCTAAAGACGACGCGGATATCCCCGGGACCTCTGCTGCCAGCGCAGACGCAAGCTTGTCTTCAAATGGTGTGGGGGTCAAATGTGTGCAATACATTAGGCTCTTTTAGCACGGCCGATTCCAAGTCATTCCGCTAAACAAGAGAGCCCCCGCTTTTACCATCCAGTATTGGACAACACTTACGCCAGTGGCGTGTGGGCCACAGATAGGGTACGGCTTTCAAATCTAGCAGTGTCAATGAGCTTCGGTGTGGTTAACCGAACTCTGTGTACGGAGGGAATCTTGGGCATTGGCCGTGTACTTGGAGAGTCCATCAAGCTCGACGGAATGTACTTGGAGAGTGAGAAGAAGGTGGTTCTTTTGGGAGCGACCTTTGGTCTGATTCGGGGAAGGGCCCATTTCAGGTCTCGTGTGCATACAAGTAGAGTCCGGGCAACTTAGTGCACGACTTTTCCGGTGCCAAAATCAGGGTGCGTCTTCCAAAAGGCTTATTTGGGCAACCACTTTCTCCGAAACACCGACATTGTGTACGATTTCGAAAGCATGGAGATTCCGTTTCCCAGGCAAGATACACTGGTGACGAGAATCACCACCGTTCCAGGGCCATAAAGGCTCCCGGGTACTCGTCTAGCAGTCTTGCGATCGACGTCAGTGAGCACACGCGTCGAGATTTCGTCCTCGGGCTCGGAAAAAGGATTCATATTCTGGCCCATGACTTTGACCATCCTTTCTGAGTGTGAATCAGAGATGGGCTTGATCAGAGATGGGCTTGATCAGACATGGGCTCTAATATTAGGCAGGTGCAGATCATGCATGGAGTGCACAGAATGCCCAGATGGACATGAGAAGTGTACATCTCTACACTCATCCAAACATCTTGGACCCCAAGTGAAGAATAATGCACTAGGCTTGTTGGATAATGAGCTGAACTGAAACCCCGGCCGAACTAGGCAACCAAATTTAGTCGAGAAAATCTCGCTCCGTGACACCTTTGATCTACAATACCTTTAGGGGCATTGTGTAAGCATCACGCCATAGAATAACTTTGAAGGTCTGCTTCTTTTTCGTGGCCTTTTCGCTAACATTTTATGGGCACCTGCTGTTTCATAGTTGTTTCGAATGCAGGTGAAACACAGAGACTGTTAGATTATTAGTCACACTTGGTAGAGTTTATTGTGTCCTGCATATAGTCCCGGACCATGGTATTGAGCCAACTCCTTTACATTATCGTTTGGCATATCAGGAACAGCAGACTTCTGCTTGCTGGTCTACAAGGTTAGTGCTACTAAAAAAGCCTGTATTTGGGGTGTTTGCATCAAGAACGGCCTAGCAGAATCAGACCAGAACAATCAAAAAGAGGCTTGTGACCACAAAAAGCAGCAAAACCAAATACACCCGCCCATTCCATTGTCAAACGACGAGCCGCAATGGTGACTGTTCCGTTCGCTTTGCCTTGACAACTTCTTTCATAGTCAAAGTATATGGGCAGGATTGCTCGAAACAGTCAATGGACCAAGAATCAGGGACACTCGCACTCGCCATTAGCATTAGGTTTCTTTCTGGCCAGATCGGATCTGTTCTTCCAAGGAACAATATTAACGTCCACCTTAACACAAGATTCCCTCTCTACGGTGGAAATCACCCTCAAATCGCCGTGAGTGGTGGCGCACGAGTAAAACTTGAAGCCCTGAAGTTTGCTATTATACACCCCAATTTTAGAAGTGGAGATATCAGGACCAACACCTAAATACCCATTGTCAATCCCCACATTCCGTGCTGGAGGTTCAAGCACAGAAAATTTGTCGCCAGTCCAAATGAATTCGGTGGATTTTCGTTCTTGCTGAGCTTTATGAGCCATCACAGTCGAATTTGATAATTCTTCAAACGAATGGAGCTCGAGTACTTGCGCGCTGCCTTCAAATCTTACCATCATGATATAGGTGACATCATCCTGTGGTCGCCCCACACGCGGGGTCGATGGGTCGATACCTCTAAAGTAGACTGTTATGTGAGAACAATCTTTTCCCAATTTTCCGGTCTTGAACACCTGGCGATGCCCCTCTTGGCAAACATAGTATGGGCGGCCGAGCTCCCGGGGATTCGAACGTTGGGCACCCAACGGCCTTTTTGAAACGTCTGAACCAACGGCCAAGTAATTATTCCAAGACCCCACGTAACCATCACTAGTTTTAGCAGTTTCGGTGTCATAGTCATAGTCAAGCACGACGCCTTGTTCCGAAGCGGGGTCCAAAGAAAAAACACTGACGGTTTCTGTAGCATTATTGGAAGTCTGCTTTTCTAATGTGAGCGGCACTTCACGTCCATCGATTTCCACGTAAAGTTCAATAGCGTCGAGTGCCGAGGCAGTGACGGCGAAAAGAGTAAGGAATAAGTTGAATGCTTTCATGTTTGAAGTCCAGCATCCTGGAATGAGGGCCGTGGCCCTTATAAGGAATCTAAGAGGCGCCCTTAAGGGATAAGAGGCACGGACGGCAAATTATTCTGGCATTGCCAAGCACATTGTCAAACAAACAATCCATGCTCGAAGGGTCTATTGTCAACGAGTACTAGCAGGTACGGAGACGAGGTACTTCGTGGATATGTTGGATGCAGACGGCTAAGGCATTATGTGCAAGTCTTGGACGAGGCTGTGCAAGTCTTGGACGAGGCTGTGCAAGTCTTAGACGAGGCTGTGCAAGTCTTGGACGAGGCTGTGCAAGTCTTGGACGAGGCTGTGCAAGTCTTGGACGAGGCTGTGCAAGTCTTAGACGAGGCTGTGCAAGTCTTGGACGAGAGAAGTATAAGACGTACTGAGACGGGGTCTCAGAACGTCGGTCTTGTAAGGTACAACTTACATCCCCCTGTATTAATATATACTAAAACATAAGTTGAAATATTGTCAACGAGTACTAGCAGGTACGGAGACGAGGTACTTCGGTTGGTCTTGTAAGGTACAACTTACATATGCCTGTATATTAATCTATACTAAATATAAGCGGAAATATCAATCGCTAAGGCGTCCTCCCATTTGCATTATGCATGCATTGTGCGATCAAGTCACCACTTGTGATTGCATTATATGCGTTCAAACGACGAGGCACGCGATTCAATTGTTTGTTGCATGAAGGTCGGTGCATACTTGGCCATGGTGCACAACAATAGGCTCAAAGGACACCGTGGTGGGTAAATGTAGCAATGTTCTGGTAAATGTAGCAATGTGTTCCTTTGTACGTGACACCAACTTCTTGACGCAGGCCGCATTGTTGCTTGTAGCCATATTAAGGCATGTCCTTTGTACGGGTTCACTCATTGGATGTGCCAATATATTGACCTACGGGAGCGGAGAAACTCGTCACCAGGTCCTCTGGTAAACTCCCAAGGGCACCACGCTGTGAATCATAAGCGTGTAAGTTACGGCAGTTTGCATCTCATGTAGAAATGCCGAGGAGTTTTGCATATCTTTTTGACTATAGCCCATCTAGTGTTGAACATGCAGAACATTACATCTCGCGAAGTCCTGCGTCATAAGGAAACTAGCAGATGAAGATATAGCAAGGTGGGAGACTTGTTAGCAGTATATGCAGTCTACTGACATGGCTACAGCCACGATGACATGGCTACAGCCACGATGACAGTTCTACACAGCCACGATGACATGGCTACAGCCACGATGGAATTCTATTTGAGACGAAGTCTTATGAAAGGATAACAATAACAGTCATCAACGAGTTCTTAGTATAAGTTAGATATAGATAAGATAAGATGCTGAAGTGAATACTGACCACATTTCAGATTTCTTGACCACATTTTCAGTTTAGCGAAGGTTTTCTGTAACGCGCAACACTGCTGTACTCCATGTTTAAACCCAGGCGACGGCGCCGGAAAGCTTACTTGCCCATTGTTGCGTGTCCTGTTGCGCGTTACAGAAAACCTCCGCGTAAACGGGAACGATTGGTCTTCAAGAAATCTGAAAATGTGGTCTTCAGTATTCACTTCAGCATCTTATCTTATCTATATCTAACTAATACTTAGAACTCGTTGATGAACTGTTCCTTATTTCTCCCCTCAAACCAGAGCGGGAACCCCTCAATATATAGTGCCCTTTCCAAGCTCACTTACCCGGCCCGAGGTACCTCATCGGCCGTGCATAAGTGTAATCTCTTTAGATTCAAACCAATGGTTTCGCCCCGACTTCCAAGTTCATTCCCAAGAACTTCTTCGGTGTTCCCAAGTCTTCACTAAAGCACTTAGAGGTTCGACCCCTTTTCACACATGATTGATTTGGTCCAAGTATCAATATGTCATATAATGCGATTACCAACTTCCCATTTAGGGTCTTATAGTACACGCACGGTTCTGATAAGCACCTCTTGAACCCAAATTTCATGATAACCTTGTGAATGACTTCAAGCCACACACGAGGGGCCTGCCATATAAAGACTTCCGTAGTCTGAGCACTAACTGTTCCTTACCTTTCTGAACGTACCCTTCCGGCTGCTTCATATAGATTTCTTCCTCTAACACTCCGTTCAAGAACGCAGTCGTGACATCCATCTGTCTTATCGCTAAACCTTGCTTCACTGCAATAGCTAGCACCATCTCAAACTCTCGTACCTTATCACAGAAACCTTCGCTAAACTGAAAATGGTCTTCAAGAAATGAAAATGGTCTTCGAGAAATGAAAATGGGTCAGTATTCACTCATCTTAATCCTCCTGGATCTAAGTATACTTGAACTCCCTGATGACCTGTCAACTGTTACCGCTCAAATGCGAGCGGACTCTATAGTGCTTTCGAACTCTTACCCGGCCCTATGCATAATTAGCGGGGAGTTGTCTGTTCTCCTAAACTGTGCTGTTTCCTCTGCACCTTAGACTCCTGAACCAGTCCTGACTGGTACTGTACTGCATTCAACTTGTATCATAGGCACATCACATTATATCTCATTACATCACATTACATCTCATTACATCTCATTACATCTCATTACATCTCATTACATCTCATTACATCTCATTACATCTCATTACATCTCATTACATCACATTACATCTCATTACATCTCATTACATCTCATATTCAACACCCGTTGCGGGTGCAATTAACCAGAATCCGTTATTATTCCTAAAATGCCTGCACCCGAACGGCATTGCCACCGAATGGACCTCACTCGACTGCTCATCAAACCCGTCCACTTTTGTAATCACAATGCAAAACCATGGTATCACCCCTAGCTAACGTCTTATGTTGATTGGTCACTTGTGATACCAAACTAGAATTAAGTCGTATCGAATGTAGATCAAAACTGTAGACTGTGTAAGAGCAGTCCTTTGTAGTGTCTAAGTGTTGAAGTGTAGGTGTTTAGGTGTTGAAGTGTTGAAGTGTTTACAGTTTTTATAGCGTTTATAGTTTTTATAGTTTTTATAGTTTTTATAGTTTTTACAGTTTTTATGGCGTTTATAGTTTTTATAGTCTATAATGTCTATGGTGTTCAAGTGTTTAAGGTTTAGTGTCTATAGTGTTTAAGGTTTAGTGTCTATAGTGTTTAAGGTTTAGTGTCTATAGTGTATATTGTTTTACTAGATTCTTCAACGTTTACTTTGTATCAGTGTACTCGTTGAAACCTCCGAGGGATCGTTACTTATAGTCTGACTGGCAGTTCACGGCTGCTTGCAGACTGGCTGGTAGCCAGAGGTAGCAATGATCTAGGTGCTGATGCCTGCCAGACCGTACAGCGTAGGCTCTACCTCCCACATTGGTAGTGCCCCAACCATCGGGTCTAAGCAGTGCCTATTGCCAGTCTAGTGTTTCCTGTGTGTTTACTGTGCTTATTGTCTAGTGTTTACTGTGCTTATTGTGTGTCTAGTGTTTACTGTGCTTATTGTTAGATTCTTTGGTACCTCTCGTACTTGTATTAGTGTATTCGTGATCAATGCTCAAAGGCAGGTCCAGTCGTTCATATAGGCAAACAGCCTCTGAGGTGAGTGTTTGATCTTGTTCGGAGAGAATGTTACCCATATCCCATGCGAGTTGCACTTAAGTGGGTTGATTAGTCCGAGTCTGACAATCCCACCTCTGATCGGGCAGCGTAGGCTTTAGGTCCTGGTGGGTAGTGCGCGAACCATCGGGCTCTAAGTGCTTATATAGTGTTTATATGTATAGTGTATAGTGTATAGTGTATAGTGTATAGTGTATAGTGTATAGTGTATAGTGTATAGTGTATAGTGTATAGTGTATAGTGTATAGTGTATAGTGTATAGTGTATAGTGTATAGTGTATAGTGTATAGTGTATAGTGTATAGTGTATAGTGTATAGTGTATAGTGTATAGTGTATAGTGTATAGTGTATAGTGTATAGTGTATAGTGTATAGTGTATAGTGTATAGTGTATAGTGTATAGTGTATAGTGTATAGTGTATAGTGTATAGTGTATAGTGTATAGTGTATAGTGTATAGTGTATAGTGTATAGTGTATAGTGTATAGTGTATAGTGTATAGTGTATAGTGTATAGTGTATAGTGTATAGTGTATAGTGTATAGTGTATAGTGTATAGTGTATAGTGTATAGTGTATAGTGTATAGTGTATAGTGTATAGTGTATAGTGTATAGTGTATAGTGTATAGTGTATAGTGTATAGTGTATAGTGTATAGTGTATAGTGTATAGTGTATAGTGTATAGTGTATAGTGTATAGTGTATAGTGTATAGTGTATAGTGTATAGTGTATAGTGTATAGTGTATAGTGTATAGTGTATAGTGTATAGTGTATAGTGTATAGTGTATAGTGTATAGTGTATAGTGTATAGTGTATAGTGTATAGTGTATAGTGTATAGTGTATAGTGTATAGTGTATAGTGTATAGTGTATAGTGTATAGTGTATAGTGTATAGTGTATAGTGTATAGTGTATAGTGTATAGTGTATAGTGTATAGTGTATAGTGTATAGTGTATAGTGTATATAGTGGGCATTGCAGTTTATGCTAGTTCTTTGGGGTGTTCTAGTACTGATCCAACTTATGAGGAAACATAAATACACGTTTGTGTATCGCATCGATACGAATCAATCCCAAGCCTACTTATGTATGAAGAGGCTACTTTTTAGCTAGCACTTCAAAGGCGTAAGCTTTTCGACCGTCAGTCTAGCAGATGCAAAACCCATTTAATTGTTCTTAGTATGTCAGGTGTGCTTGGTATCGACGTATTCAAGACGCTTTTTGAGAAAGCTTTGAAATGTCTTTTCACTTCATGTTAAGTAATGTGGTGACTGGATAGCACCGAAACACCGCCTGGGGCACGACGTCGTAGGAGCCTCGGAGCTGGAGGCTGCGGCCGGAACTGCCTGCTCCACGCCCTTCAGCCTACACACAGGAGATGACACCTGGTGGAACGTCCGGAATTCCAGGATGTCAACCACGTTTTTCCTAGGACACACGACCAAAACAGCGCCGCTTGCGTTGGGCCTTTTCTCCTGGGGTAGCCGGGTGCACGGGTGTGCGGCCCTCGCTTGGTCCATTTCCGGTCCTCAATTCCAGAACTGTCTCGGGGCCACGTTGGCCTTCCTTGTTCTGTGCAGGGTCCTCTTGGTCTTCAAGTTTGCAAATGACCGGAGCAGGGTGTCCTGAACACTTGCCAAGTGCATCTGTAACTTCGGCTGTTTGACCCCATATCGAACACCCGTATTTGAAAAGTGTTGTTAAGTTTACCAGAGCAGTGTCACAAAACATATGGGTAGAGATGGTGGAGTGTAGTATAACACAGAATAGAGTAGAATTACTGCGCAGTTAGTAATAAGGATATCTCAATCAACTAGACCAACTAGTGTAGAAAGTGTGGTTTTAATGGGCAATATTAAAATGCCTAGCAATCCCACCGTAGTTTTCGGTCGTGATATGAAGACAGGGGTGTAGGCCTCAACACTCTTGCCGTACCAGCAAGATGCCTGGCCCCAGTTCGAGGTCAAAATTGCATCAGTTTTTCGTTTTCTTTCTTTCTTTTCGTTCTGTTTTTTTTCCTTCCTTCTTCTTTCCTTCTTTCTTTTTTCGAACCAGTAGGCAGCATCACCTATCCAGTTGATTTGAAACACCGTTATCATAACAAATCTGGTACTCAAAAAAGTGCGGCTTCGGCTTTTGACTCCAGCTGTTGAGACAGCTAAAGTGTGAGTACCAAGCTCAAAGGAGGCCAAGCTCAAAGGAGGCCAAGTTCAAAGAGGCCTTTTTGAAGATATCACTGCACTCACTGTTTCAGTAAGCAATGAAATGCCTAGCAGAGATCAAATACTCTAGTAGAGATACTCTAGTAAAGATACTCCAGTAGATATTGCATACCCTAGCAGAGCTCATAGGGTGATTCACTCGCATATAGTAGTGAGAATTGCCGCCTTATTTCTAAAGCAATTGGCAATAACTGAGGTTTGACTGAGGGAAACATGGCAGGCTGTTTCCTAATCCAGACACATCGACCCTCCACGAGCTCAGTTTAATGACCACCATTAGCAGACCCCGAGTAAATGCTGCTGAGGGGTGCACATCAAACTATGAGATCAAGCTTTCATGAGTATAGACCTTCTTTGGAGTGCACACCATGAATATTAGCCACAACCTCTGAAAAGTGACTTCTCACTGAATCATCCCCTTCACAGCCAGAGTGTTTGTGGTGTGCATCTGAGGGCACCTGTTTTCGTTGACGGCACATGAAGTATATGAACAATGCCAGCCATAGAGATAGGTCAGGGTAATGTGCATGATTGAGTTGGTCACGTGTCCGTTGGCCTTGGCACAATTATCTGGTGCCTAAACAGCCGAACTGCACCCTGCTCAAATGGTGAAAGTTTGTATGAGCGACAGGAGGAGCCAAACCAAAAGCATATGTACAGGGACTTCTATGTACAGATGCTCATGCAGTACATCTGTATGCCTCCAATGCACCTGCATGGGCCGAGAGACGCTTTGGTGCAGGAAACAGATGAGAAATTGAACCTGCAAGCTGAGGTTACAAAGAATCGGGGGCTAGTCTTGATTTTGAAGGGAGGGGGAACGGTGTTGCCAAGAAAGCAACTGAGATGCAGCGTACCTTGTCGAAGCGCACAGCCCCGTTTCAACTCTATTTTTTTTTGATCACTCTAATTGAGAGTACCCAGGTAACTCTTAGGTACTAAGCTCAACTAAAATGTACCGGGTCCATACCCTATTTCAAGCCAGCAATTTAGCAACTGCTCCCGTTCTAGCCTCTGATGCAACCCAAATCTGTTTTTTTTCTTGGTCATTTGTTTTTGCATATCATTTTGTTTCCTCGTGGTGTACGGGTGTGCGCTGCGACTAGGTACAGTACCGTTCTGTTTCTCGGCTAAAGGATTTGGTTGCAAAAGATTTCATCCCCCAATTTCATCCCCTATCTCACCCCCCACTCTCACTGCAACTCTATTTGTCAGCTTAACTGACAAAAACGCATTCCCCGGTTAGCCCGGAACAAATTAGGGGAAATACACCCTGAGGTGTGTACGTAGGAAGAGTCCAGCGTCTGAAAGCTAAGGAGCTACTGTAAGACACCAAAAAGGAACTCTATGAGATACATAGGTCAGTACACATAATATTTTAGACGTACCGGGTTATACCTCCGTGGACTTGGGGGAGCGTCTCTAATATATACAGTTAGTGCAGCGGCACCTGGACCGTGTGTTTCAGAAATTCCCTCACCAACATCGTTTCAGGAAATCCCTCACCAACATCGTTTCAGGAAATCCCTCATAAATTTGTTTCAGGAAATCCCTCATACATTTGTTTCAGGAAATCCCTCAATGCACCTCAGTGAATATATGAGTTAAATAGCTTGCCTGGCTCGATGCACCTCTCAGTGCTTTTCTATGAATATATTATCTTACTTCTATGACAAGCTTCTTTCGAATATTAATACCAACAAACATTTTGCAACGTTCTACAAAATTAGCTATGGCTCGTCTGAGTTGCTTTAGTAAGCTCGGATCATAACCGGTACAGGAGTTAACTTTCACTTGATTGAAGCTACAGAGTCAAATCGGTGATTTCTTCGTGGGAATAGCGCTCTCTATAGAAGAATGTGTGCTCTTATTTGCTGATGTCCGTGTGTTCTTTTCCTGAAATGAGTTTCTTTTGCAGTGTTGGGGAACGTGTCGTGCATCTCTGCTGAGATTTGCGTTCGGCATTTCTAATTATTTTGCAGCATACTATGTTAGATGTGTGTCACTGCAGGGTATTGGTCACCTTGATTGTGTGCCATAGTTGTTGTGTGTCTCTCTGTGTGTCTCATTTATTAAAGAATGATATCACATGGTACTTAGTATCAAAGTACCTACTTCCCATGTGGACTCAAAATTTACCAGCATTGGAAACAGCACCCTTTGCAATCTCACGTGAGACAAAAGGCATGCAAGATGCAGAGGTGATCACAGCAACTGGTCTGTGGTTCTAGGGAGCTTCTATTAAGGTCGCCGAGTTTTATAACTGGCTGTCTTATATAGGTTCTAGGAAGTGAGCCTCTAGATTCTCAAATCAATTAAACTATACTTTTAATGTGGCTGGCTTTCCTAAGAGTCACGTGAACCTCATACTGACGGCCATTTTCTACGGTATTGTGATACTACAGTGACAACAGCTGGTGGATAAAATTTGGATAACGTGTGAAATACAGTTAGTGTATAACAGTCGGTGTTCTCAAGGTCGTCTTACATTTCAAGAAATATTGCAGTGAATGATTCATTTCAATCAATGGTGATTGGGGTTAGTCGAATCCCGCTTCAATAATTACGCATACGCCACTCTTTCCCCACTTGCAACCTAAGCCATGGACAGAAGTGAGCCACGGACAGATCTTAGTCAGCATTCCAAGTCGAGTAGAATTACCACTCTTTTTGGGTAGCAACCAAGAACCAAAGCTAACACCGCGTATAAGGCACCTACCAAAAGAATAAGCTCAGTGGCCACCTCAACCCAATAGCCTTATGAAGCCTCCTCACTAATGAAAATATTCGGAGTCAGGGTACCAATGAAACAGGTACTTCCTTGTATTTGTGAGGAAATGAACGGATTTTATCTGTAAGGAGGTCCAATCCTGTTCAAGTGACCAAATTTCTGCATTTGCGGGACACGGCTCATATTTCGGCTCTCACTGCACAGGAAAAGGTCTGGAATCGGGCCCTGGCAGATTCACTGCTACTATTGCCTTTCCATTGGCTCTTTCGTAAGGGAGAAGGTAAATCCCACCTCAAAACAAGATGGATGTACTTTCAGGATAAGAATTACGTTGCGAGAATTTTCGAGCGGCCGACACGAATAAAATCGTGATTATGGAGCTCTCATCATCCAAGTTCAAAAGAGCCGCCGCGATATAAGAAGAGACAAATGTGGGTTCCAAAAACCCTACATTGGCGCGTTTGGGTTCGTCTTTGGTGACGGCAAAATTGTCTTTAACCTCGAATTCCACGGGAAATGCCAACGGTTCTCCCCAGCAAACATTTTAGTGACCAGCTCTTCGTTTAAATACCCGTAAAGAGGCATGAAGGTATGATTTTCACAAAGCTCGCTGGATTGGCGGGATCTGCCGAAGCAGTGGCGGTGATAAGAGAGGTGAGAACCAAATGGATCAATTTCATGCTGATATCTTATGCTTTGAAGGAATTCCATCGCTTTTTAAGGCCAGAGTTTTCCCTATCAGACGGGTTTTTCTTGTCTGCTCTATTATCTTCGGAACAATAGGAGATAAGACATCCCTTAGACTCAAGCACACTGATAGATTATGTGGACCGAAACGTTTCTTTTAGGAGCTTGGGAACAATTTGCTGGTGAAAATCCGTTGTTCGAGCCCGACACTCTTTTCAAAAGTCTTCAGCAATTTAAAGATAGACCATCGTGTTTGCGTTTTGTCTTTTTCCATAACAATGAACCGTCGCTTACAAGAATCTTTTGCTCAGGGATCTGGACATGAAAAGATGCAGCCGGTCAATAAGTCCGTAAGTGATGACTTCGAACGGTTTGGTGGTTTGAAATCAGTTGTGTGAAAGGTTTGCGGGCATGCCTGTTTTGCCTGACCAGAATATTCTAGTGACAACCTTTTTTGGAGGAAACCAGATATTGACTTGCGCTTGTGCCAACTGATTTATTGTTGCACTATAGCTTATATGCAACAGGCATCCAATAGTTTTCAGTCTTTCGACTGGGGAGAACGACACTCCCTATACAACTCTCTCGGACAATTGCCCTACAAGCATAAAGAATATTACAAGAGTACGTTGGATACACGGGACCGGTTGTTCGAGGGCATTCTTGGCTGATATCTTCTGATTCGCATCGATGTTAGATATGCACCTTTGCGGAAGGGATTTAGATTGTGATTTGCCGTGGCCTGGGCCCTTGGATCATGACTAGCTGAAGATTCTTGGCACAGGCTCCTTTAGAACATGTGCCCCGGTTAAGGTTCTGGATGCATTGTTGGAGTCAAGCGGTACGCCAAGGCTCATTCTGGCTTCTCTATCATCAAAAGTTGACTTTTGGATCAATAAATCCGCCAACGCTAGTTCTGTATATGGAACAGCCCTGCATTTTGAACACTCTGAAGTTTACTATCCCAAGAAGCTTCTTTGATATCAGTGTTTCGGTGTGCTATGGGGTAGACAGTGCTGGAAATTTGGATAGGTGCTGGGTTAAACGAAGGGCCTTGATAATAAAGTCAGCTTGAGCCCTGTCTTGTTATGAACCTGTGCAAATGAACAGAAAGAACATGGGCGGAAAATGGCGAAGATTACGTGACGAACTAGAGCTAAAGACAAGGCTCATGACTTGCGCTTTCGCAGTCTGCTCAACATTCTTGTCAGTGCTGCCAACATTCTTGTCAGTGCTGCCAACATTCTCAGTGCTGCCAACATTCTCAGTGCTGCCAACATTTTCAGTGCAGTCTGGCAACTGGGCTCTTGAATGCTCAGTAGTCACGATTCCTCGCAGCCACCAACGGAAGTGCCAATGAGAACTGTGCACACGTATCATCACTTAGAGGTATTGCATACCTTTCGAGATCTTACATGGATTTTGCAATTTTACAGACCGAATATTGGATTTTCAAAAGGGAATTACAACAGATGTTACAAAAAGATCTATATATTTATAGAGAAATGTTTTGCGGGGATTTCCATTTCGGGCGTGAACTTGTCGAGAATCCGAAATAGTGACGAGAGGCCGGGCCAGTGGGTACGCGACCGCTGACATCTGCATACTGAGCATTCTGAAACAATGGCCGCATCAAGTCATGAGTTGGGCAGTCTATTCTTGGATACAGTACAATGGGAAGATCTGATTTTCTTGTCAGGATCACTGTGTTGATATTAAGACGGTGCGATAGAAGGTGTGCTTAATGGAATTGTTGATATGAATGTGATGAGCTGGTGTCATTAGTTTGGGCGTTAGTATGGGTCGTTAATTTGAATGACGTCTGAAGTTAATTCTTCGTTACTGGGATTACATGAGTCTGTATACCATTGTAGCTAGGATTAACAGCCGGCATTGACATCCGTCTTGAAAGGGGCAGGTGTCTGCAGAAGTGCACGTGAGACACGGAATGGCGTCTGAGCCTCACTTCAAAAGTCCCAGATCCCCAGTCAATGGCCGGTGTCAATTCCATACACTGCCACCGTCTACATGTCACAGGCTCCATGGGTAAGTTTCCGGAGGCAAATCCTAGGCTGCGTTGGCTACGCCTTCCTGGTTTGTCAGTATGCCTTCACGGCTCCTTAGACGCTGGTCACAGTTGCCACTGCTGGTCCATTTCCGTGGTTTTCGTTTGGATACTGCGCTGGTCCTCACGCAGACTCTCTCACCACTCACCATACTACCGCATGCAAATCAGAACTCTTCAAGCATCGAAGAATACGTAGCGCAGTGTTATCAACTTCCACTTTGAAGAGTGTGTGCCAATTCGTGTGCTCATAATACATAGAGCCCCATACCTCGGGTCATCACGAAGCCATGACCCATTCCTGGTGTATAAGTCTAGTCTTTGGTGCGATCTCTGAAACCACCACTCCGGCTGCTTCAGTTCATGCGTCTAATTTATACCTCTGATCGATTCCTCTGGTCTTTGAAGTATGACAGTGAGTCGTTGAGACCCGACCATAATCCAGCTGGTTAGATGAAAAGTCTGAGGAGAAATAAACGATGCAAATAGACGATAGACTGACACCTAAGTCATTGTAATCATGGATTGTCTGGTTCGCATCTGTGCTTATTGAGTTGCTGATCGTCTCAAGCTGGCGTTGAACAGTCTAGTGATTCCAGCGGGAATAAAGAATCTGATCTTTCCTTAGCAAATGTTTGGGTTCAATACCATCGCCGAACCTGGTAAGCGTCTATGCGTCTCTTTTCAAGCAGCAATTTGTGTTTGCTTGATCAATTGCTAAAGATCCGGGATAACCGGCTTCGGGACCTGCTTCTGGCGCGTTCATCCTCATGAATGCGGTCTTTGTCAGCACGAGACAAGGAGCGGGCGTGCTCCGATCTGGCCTCGGGTCTCGCCGACCGTGACTGCAGCCGAGAAACAGAGGAGTCTCTGCTGCCCATAGTGAAGAGATCGGAGCGGCCACGTGACTGGGCCTCCAAGTCCACAAGTGACGTGTGCGAGGAGTTGCGGGAGCCCGAGGGGCTTCGCATGGCCAAGAACTTCTTCTTCTTCTCGTAAGTATGCGAAACGTCGATCCCAGCAAGCCACTGCAGGAAGTACTCTTCGCTGTTTATAGGTCTTTCGAGCAGCTCATGGATCTCGTAGAACGGCTTGACCGAAATCACCGGTACCAAGGCAAACTGGAGGAAGTATTTGGAGATCGACACCTTGGAGAAAAACGGCATGTGCAAGCGAGACGTCTGTTGGTGGAGGTTTGTGCTGCTGTTGCCATGCGAGGAAGGCGCCAGGCTCAGGCCATAGTGCGACGTTCCCACAATCATCATGGCCGGCTTGTACTCGGCAATGGCCTGTTTCAAGAGCTTCTGGGGCTGGCCTATGACACTCTCGAACACAATGGAGATCCTGCGGCGGTGGGTATTGAGGCTCTTGATTTTCTCGAACGTGGCCTCGGCCATGGCGCGGTCGAGGTCTTTGTTGGTCTTGCTGTCGAGCACGTGGAGCACGATGATGGTGTCTCCATGCACCACCATCTCCAAAAACGCCCACTCCACGGCCTTGAACGACTCCGAGTCGTTGTTGAAGCCGATAAGAAAGCACTTGTTGTTGCGGCGGAACTTGAACTCGGGATGCTTGGCCTTGAGCGTGATGGCCTGGTGGTGGAAGTCGCTCAACGTATCAAACGACACTTGCAGCGCAAACAGGGGGCGCACGGGGTTAGCCTTTCCGCCCAGGGGGCGGTCCAAAGACGTGGAGGATTTGTGGGCTGCAGCGTCGCCCACCTCGAACATCGAAGCGCTCCCCGATCCCGGCGCTATTGCTTCCGGGTTGGGCGACGCATTCTCCGAGCGTGCTGATTCCAACTCCGAGCGTGGCGGCGGCGAAATCACGCCCGTTCTAAGCGGCAGCGAAATAGGAACAAGCGAAGTGAACGAGGCCACGGCCAGGCGGTTGGACGGGTCGTAGTCGTCGTAGTAGAGCCGGCCCAAGAGATCCGACTGCGTGTTCTCCGACTTGTACCGGTCAATGGAGTCGTCGGACGTGTGGTAGAGGAGCGCGTTGAGCTTTGTGTTGATGTAAGTCTCAGTTTCGGCCTCCGAGGCTCCCACATGGATCTCGAGCCCGTCGTTGGCGGGGGCTTTCTCCTTGGTGTAGACTTTTTTGGGCACGTCATCTTCAGCTTCCAAAAGCGGCTCTGCTTGCTTGGAGTCCTTATCATTCCTGTCATGCTTGGAGTCCTTATCGTTCCTGTCTTGCTTGGAGTCCTTATCGTGGTTCTCTTTGCCGTGCTTGGAGTCGTTATCGTGGTTTTTGGACCCCTCGCCTCTCCCAACCGCCAGTGCCTTTGGGACCAGGGAACCTGGCTCCTTCAAAGTCTTGTCATTCTGGGAACTCTCTTTTATTGTGCTGTGCTTCAGCGGCGCCGTGGCCGGCGACTCCTTGTGCTTGGAGAATAAGCCCATGTCGGTGTGGGGACTTGTCACGAGCCCGAGATTGAGTGCCCCTGTGTGCAGGACTGCCACGTCAAGATGCTTCAGCTGGTTTCCGCTGCGTTACGATAGTGCCTATGCGGCGTGCGTGCTCGGCTATTGTCTATGTACAAGGTGCTGACCGACGGACCTGGTGACTGACGGACCTGGTGACCGACGGACCTGGTGACCGTTACAGATGCTGGCTGCAGTCCATCACACTTTGTCCTCCATGTACCGGCCGTTGTTGACCCCCGAATTGTGCTCCACTATTCCCCACAACCGGTCCATCTTCATGCCGCCCACGCCATCCATCACATAATAGTACCGGGGTTTTCCGTTCGCGGTCTCCTGCCATGTGCGGTACGGCAAGGTGAGCGATTCGTCCGTGAGCTTCAAGGTCTGGTTGCCCAGCACCGTCACGAGCGTGTTGTAAGTCTTTCCTCCCGTGGCGTTGAGTTTCTCCAAAATGAGCCTTTCGTCCGCCACCAAATTCTCAAGCGTCTGCGGCTTCTCCTTGTCATAGAGCCTGAAGATCCGCGTCACATAGTCCCGAGTTTTGAACTGCACGGCAAGCGCAGGCGTCCATGTGCCCAAAACCAACGCCATGGCGTAGACGTCGTCGAAATGCGGCAGTTCGTAGAGCAACTTCAGCCCGTACACTCCCAAAACGGCAAACGAAAGCGTGAGCCGCTTCAACATGGCCACGTACTTGGACCCGGGCGCCTCGTAGAGCGGCTCATACGACAATCGGAACTTCTCCGGCAACGCCACGTCCCTGAGCCCTTTCCGTACGTACACTTTATCTGCGTACAACGTGGGCGACCAGGGGTCATTGTCGGAGATGATTTCGTCGCTCTCCACCGTGGTGTCGCCAGACTTGTACGTGCCTTTGTGCCGGAAAAGGAGGCGGGACGCTGTGGATAAGTTTCTGGCACAGCATGGCCATGAGACGGTGGATAAGTTTCTGGCACGGAGCATGGCGATGAGACGGTGGATAAGTTTCTGGCACGGAGCATGGCCATGAGATGGATGAAGCCTTGGAGATGACGCGGGATGCACCGGCCTGGCGGGCGTGGCACGTGCGCGTCACGTGACCAGCGCCGTTTTCCTGGCCGCGTGTTCGGGTTGGGCGGCACGCGCGCCCGCTGCCCTCTGCTCCCCGGTCCAATTTTCCCCCCGCTAGATCGCCGGCCATTTTCGCCCCGTATGCACTCTGGTGCACGGGTGCGCGCGAAAAAGACTTCCCTCACACAAGATCCCTACAGCCAGCACATCGGCTCATACACCAACCATGGAAGATTCCAGCAACAAGTTCATTCCCGAGTACCGGCGCACGAATTTCAAAAACAAGGGCCGCTTCCAGAGCGACGAATTGAGACGCCGCAGAGAAACCCACCAGGTGGACTTGCGGAAGCAAAAGAGAGACGAGGTGCTTGCTAAGCGCAGAAACTTCACCGACGGCAACACCGCCAACGACTCCGAAGAGGAAGACGACCTTGACGAGTATGGGATTTCTGCGGCGTCCGAAGAGTCGCTGTTCTATGGAAAATTGCTGCAGGAGTTGCCAAAGATGATGGAGATGATCCAGTCCCCTGACTTCGACAGCAAGCTTGGAGCCACGGTCAAGTTCCGTCAGGTCTTGAGTCGTGAGCACAACCCACCGATCGACTTTGTGATCCAGAGTGGGGTGATTCCAACCTTGGTGGAGTTCATGAAAGACGGCCACCCCGAGATGTTGCAGCTCGAAGCAGCTTGGGCCCTCACCAACATTGCTTCCGGCACACTGGACCAAACCCGTGTGGTGGTGGAGAGTGGCGCTGTGCCCCACTTCGTGCAGTTGCTCTACCTGCAGTCGTTGGAGGTCAAGGAGCAGGCCATCTGGGCTTTAGGTAATGTCGCCGGTGACTCCACTGACTATAGAGACTTTGTGCTTGATCTGGGTGCCATGGAGCCAGTCTTGTCCTTGTTCAATACCACGAAGATCTCCTTGATCCGGACCGCCACATGGACCTTGTCCAACTTGTGCAGAGGCAAAGCCCCACAGCCCAATTGGAATATCGTGCAACAGGCCATTCCCACCTTGGCCAAGCTCATCTACTCCGTGGACTCCGAGACCTTGGTCGATGCCTCGTGGGCCGTCTCCTACTTGCTGGATGGCCCCACCGAAGCCATTCAGGCCGTGATTGACGCGCGTATTCCCCACCGTTTGGTGGAGTTGTTGAACCACGAGTCTACCCTTGTGCAGACTCCTGCTTTGAGAGCTATTGGAAACATTGTTACTGGAACTGATCTCCAAACACAGGTGATGATCAATGCCGGTGTTTTGCACCATTTGGCCCCATTGCTCGTTTCTCAAAAGGAGACCTTGAGGAAAGAAGCCTGTTGGACCATTTCCAACATCACCGCTGGAAACAGCGAACAAATTCAAGCCGTCATCGACGCCAACTTAATTCCTCCCATCATTCGTTTGCTTAGCCTGGGTGAGTACAAGACGAAAAAAGAAGCTTGTTGGGCAATTTCCAATGCCACCTCCGGAGGTTTGCAGAACCCAGACCAGATCCGTTACATAGTCAGCCAAGGCTGTATCAAGCCATTGTGTGACTTATTGGGACCTGCCGACGCAAAGATCATTGAAGTCACCTTGGACTCGTTGTTGAACATCTTGAAGATTGGTGAGTTGGACAAGGACCAAAGAAACGCCTCCACAAACGAATACGCCGTATACATCGAAGAGGCCGGTGGAATGGAGAAAATTTTCCAGTGCCAGTCCAACGCAAACGAAAACATATACAACAAGGCTTTTACTATCATTGAGAAATACTTTGGTGCGGAGGACGACGAGGGCTTCAACGAGGACGATTTGCAACCGGAAGCTTATGGAGACTCCTTTGGCTTCGGCGTCCAACAAAACCAAAACTTCCAGTTCTAGCTCACCCCGATGCATTTCTCCCAATGCCATTTCTCTCTGCACTTAATTGCTCTTCATCATAAAGGCAATATGACTCCATATATATATATGCAGTTCACGTGAGGTTTTCCTCGTGGCTGGTCTTTTCTGCTGATTCTTCATCTCTCGGTTATTCATAGCTCATCTAAGTATTTAATGTACATCCTCTCGATCTTGCGGTTAAAAATCACCAATTGTAGTCAGGGCAATTATTGAAGAATCCATTCGCCGAGGTAAAATTGCTCTCAGAATCTATACTCGGCTTGATTACCCGAGAATTTTGAAAACAGTAATTTTGAAGAAATTTTCTTCTGCATCGAAGCCTCTTCGTGTACAGGGAAAAGTCAAAGCTTTCTGTTCACGGTCAATTTTGCTTCTTATTAGCAAACTTAGTTGGACGGCAACTCGGGTCGCCAGATGCCGCGCACGTGACTCCCTTTCTTCCGGGGATGCGCTATTTACGGCTATTATCGGTGCAAAAAAGAATGTGAGGCCGCTGTTGCGCATCTCGGGTTTCGGGCCCAAAGAGGGAAAGCCGAGTGCCATACCTTGGTGAAATTTCTTCAGGATCATTCTGAAACAACACTCAGTCTATGTCAAAGAATCCGGTAATTATTTCTCATCACATCCCTTCAGGTGAGTCCAGATTCAGTCAAGTCGGTGAGCCAAGGTGCTCGCTGGTGTGCAGGTTTCTGTTGACGCAATCGGCAAGTTCGGCATGTTTTGAGCCCAATTAGGAAGCTTCGCACTTCAACCTAAAAATATAGGCCTCCTAAAAAAGCTTTTCTCACCCTTCATCTTCTTTGTCAACAATACCATGAAGTTCTCTACTGTTTTAGCCTTTGGTGCCCTTGCCACTGGGATTGCCGCTGCTGATGAAACCAGAGAGGTTGTCACTGTTACCGTGACGGGTTCCACTAACACACACAGATACGGAAGATTCGACAAGACCAAAAAGTCCGAGGAAACCACTTCCTCTGGTACCCACAGATACGGAAGATTCGACAAGACTAAGAATTCCGAGGAAACCACTACCTCCGGTACCCACAGATACGGAAGATTCGACAAGACCAAGAAGTCTGAGGAAACCACTTCCTCTGGAACTCACAGATACGGAAGATTCGACAAGACCAAGAATTCCGAGGAAACCACTACCTCCGGTACCCATAGATACGGAAGATTCGATAAGACTAAGAATTCCGAAGCTACCACCACCTCTGGCACCCACAGATACGGTAGATTTGACAAGACCAAGGAACCTTTGACCACCACCGTCTATGTGGATGCAAACGAGAGGTTTGTCTACGCCGCCAACGCTTCTGGTAATGCATCGGGTAACAGATCTGACTCCAGTTCCTCTGCCAACGCTGCTGCTGGTATGACATCCGGCTTCACCCTCGGTTTGGCAGGAGCCATCGGTGCGGGTCTTCTCTTAATTTAAGCAACCCAAGCTTCCAAATTCATTCCCAAGCTGTTAAAATCCCTTAATCATTTAACAGAAGTTTTGGGAAGTATTCCTAGCGATGCCAAGCGAAGCGTTCGGTGGCTTGGTGTGGCCAGACATCCCTTGAATCACTCAATTTCGCCCGGGTGAGTCTTTCTTTGCCTTCATATCCTAATAGATGTTAGTTAAGCAAATGTAGTACTTGGCAAAGCATTCAAACTTAATGAGCACTTTGAAGGCGATCATCCACAGGCCATGTGTTATGTACTCATAACGTACTTACGACTCAGATCAGAACAGACTTAATTGACAACTCTAAGCAGTGTTTCATCTTTTTGTTAGTAGAGCATGGCTGAAACCAGCAAAGTTCAAAGCAGGTACTTTGCCTTCGGAACCGCCCAATCGACTACCGTCACCTGATTTGCTGTGCGTATTTTGATGGTTGCAGCTAAATATTGGAAACTTGAGGGCTCAGACTGAATAATAATGAATTCATATAAGGAAAATTACTCAAGGTTGAAGGAAGTGGCGGCCCCCTTTTATATACTTACGCGGATCCTTATTTATGGAAATGCAGGCCTGGCTGCAAATCCATACGCACTATTTAAGGACCGAAGCTCGCTGTTTCGTAACGTATTAGTTTTTTTATTGCTTGTATTCTGAAACATAACCGGAATGTGCCCCTATTCTGAAACGTGTTGCAAGGCGTTGTTTGAGCAGGGTTTCATATTATCTGGACCTGTACACTGACCCTAAATGACGGCTTAGAAACTGAGGCTGGGAAATAATGGGGCTGAGAAACTGAATAGCCTGCAAATGAGGGAAGACAGACTTTAATATCACTATGGCATTTTTGTTGCCTTGGTGCAAATGGGCACTGGAAAATTATCATGTACGGCTGAGAAACCGTTGATGTTTGCAATGAAGTGTTCCATGGAGTGGAGACCACATCAAAGCTACACAGTTTACCATTGAGAACTAATCAAAGTTATAATCGAAATTGTTGACTAATGTTGCATTCAAGTCAACTTAAATGATCTCCGATGCCAAGTATTGTTGTGCTAAATCGATCACACTATAGCCTGCACGTTCTGGAGGTTTTGCAATTGTCTTCTCAAGTTGTTCTTGATCACCTCGACCTCCTTCAACTCGGCCTCCAACTTTTGCATCTTCTCCCGGAGCTCTTTCTCCAGTTTTAACTTGAATGCTCTGCTTTCGGCAGAAACAACCTGCATTCTCTCTTGGACTTCGTTCTGTTTGATATCCAACGGGCCCTTTTTGACCATCGAGGTAATTAATTCATAAGCCACTTGTGCACCATTTGTGGCAGTGATTTCAGCATGGTCGAAATCAGGATTCACTTCCACAATATCAGCACCCACCAAAGACAATTCCTCAATACCACGCAAGACGTAAATGAGTTCCCTGGGCAACCATCCGCCGGGCTCTTGAGTTCCCGTTCCAGATCCAAACCCAGGATCCAACACGTCAATGTCAACACTAATATACGTGGGAGTGTCATCAGGAACCGCGTTCAAAATCTGCCTGATAACTGACCGGACCCCCGACACCCAAATGTCATCGGCACTAATTCGGATCCAGTTTTGCTGGTCATCATCTTCCAAGTCTGCAGGGCCAGAGAGCTTGGTTCTTATACCTGCGTGGACGTTATTCTTACTGATCAAGCCCTCTTCGAAAGCTTTCCAGAGCATCGATCCGTGGTTGACCTCACTCTGGGGTGTGCTCCAAAAACTGGGGTACTTATCTGGTTTCCAAGTGTCCAAATGAGCGTCAAAGTGAATGACATTGATGGGCCCATACACCTTGTGGAGAGCTCTTAAATGAGGAAGAATCACTGAGTGGTCACCACCAAGGGCGACATACCGAGGTGGCAATTTCTTGGACATGGTGCCAATTTTCGACTGCTGCGTTGAGTTGTGCTCGATGATCAATTCCTCAAAAGCCATGGTCATCTGCTTAAAGGCCAATTGGTTATCCATAGGAGTCACTGGAATATCTCCACAGTCCATTATGCTGGCCCAAGAAGCATAGGGATTGAAATTGGCTCTAGGGTTATATCCCCTAAGCAGTGTCTGACGCTGGGAGGCTGCGCGTATAGCACGAGGGCCAAAACGGGCCCCTGACCGGTACGAGGTAGCAGTATCAAAAGGCACGCCAATTATGCCAATGTCATACTCTAAATCTCTATTTACTAGGCATTGTTGGTGGTCCATGTGTGCAAAAGTATTGATGCCTTGGAACGGCCACGCTTCGCCCCACACTTCCGTGAGAGAAGCATTTCCAATTGTGTCGACTATAAAGTCACCCGAGGGGCTATATTTGGCACATGCACTATACAATAATGCGAAGAGAATAAGATTCATTGGAATGCAGGATTCTTGAAAGAATAAGCAGGTGTTGACGAAATAGTGGAAGCTCTAGCTGGTCCCTGGCGATAACCGGAATATTATAGCGCGAACGGAATTTCACGAAACCCGCGCTGGTGTCGCTAAGCGCATTAACTGGCATGTGAACAGGAACTTGAAGCGGAAACAATGCTCCAGGGGGAACAATACAATAGCAAGGGTCATCAATAAATGCTATTTGAAAGAATATGCTGATATAGGGGGCTGTTGAGGTTGAGTTCCCATGGATGGGGCATGTTTTTGGTTGTGTTGATCCAAGTCCGGGTTGAGTTTATTTTCAATTAGAATTGGGCCTTGATTGCACTTAGATTTGACCTTGCAATGACCAGAATTTGCCCAGTACCCACTTATTGGATTCCCCACCCAACCCAAAAGTTAAGTTAATGAAGTTGGGTGCATAAATTTGCTCGTCACGTGATATCTCCAGGAGTTGCAATTTAAAGAACCCGGTACGCTGGTCATTCCCAACTTTTTCCTCTTCACAAACTATGTCTAACGCCGACCAAATTCAATTATTTCAAACTCCCATTTCCCAAGGTCCCCCTCTCAGTGGATACCCGAAAGTAAACCACAGCCAACCACCCGTTGGAAGCCAGATCAAAGGCCCTATTCAAACAAACAACACCTTCAACAACATACTTTTGGACAATCAGACCTGGCCCACATGGCCGCTTCCATACCTGGTTTGGGTGGCCAAGGATGCACATACCTATTATGGGCTTGCTGTCAACCACACCCAGAAAGATCAATTGGTGTTTGGACCTGACCCAAAGCAAGACCCAGTTCAGTATTACTTCAATCCGCCAAAAATTAAGCTGTTTTGCTTTTCCGGTCAGAATTGGAAAAATCAGTTGCAGGTTAATGTTACAGATAGTGGAAAAATGTACTCTTCGGTCAAGGTTTCGGGTGGAGGCTCTGGAACTATGACCATGCATTTGGTGTACGGTATGGGATATGTCACTGCGATTTATGAAAACGAAACCCCGGTGATTCATTCTGCGGTGGGTGTTCAAGATTTTAAAAAAGAGAAAGTTTTGAAAAATGGGGTAACAAAGTACACGGCTCTTCTTTACAACCAGATCACATGGTCGCTTTTTGTCTACGGAGATCCTCTGGTGGAACTTTTCATGGAAGATCACAATCACATTGTGGCAAGATCCTCCTCGAAGAAGGTTGTTGTGCAATTGGCAAAGGGCGATAATGGCGTATACGACGAATGCTGTGGTTCCTACCCAGTTAGAGCCGATTTGAGTGGTTCCGTGAATCCGAAGAACCAGACAGGAAAATACACTATTAAGCACATCATGGAGGGCGGTAATTCTGGGCTCGTTTGGGCCCTTCCTCACCATCAAGCCACCCTCACAGACAGCACCAAAAGAAGAGAGTCGGGTTTGACCTTGGACTCCCCCACAAAAGGTATTATGAAAGCTTACAAGGGCAACGAGCTTGAAATGGAGGTTAAAAATTTGCCCATCAACGTCAACTTCGATCCTTACACTACAGTGGAAGGCTTTGGATTTAACTGGAGCAACTACACAGGCAGGCCACTTGAGTTGATTAGGGAAGCCGCCACAAAGGACTCACTGCAGGACGTTGCTCAGAATTGTGATGTGGACTCGATGTATTTTGGAGGGAAACAGCTCGACAAGTATGCATATATCGCATACGTCTGCCATTTCATCTTGCGGGATTCGAACCTCACGCGAAAAATATTGCCCAAGGTCAAAGCAGCCATCGAAAAGTTCGCCAGCAACAAGCAGAAGAATCCCTTGGCTTATGACCGGACTTGGAAGGGCATCATTTCCAACACTAATCCACAGCAGGACTTTGGAAATTACAACTACAACGACCACCATTTCCATTATGGGTACCATATCCACGCCATTGCGTTGGTCAGCAGCATTGATCCTAATTGGTTAGATGAAAACAAGAGTTTGATCAGGAACTATGCATATGACTTGATCCGGGACTACGCCAATCCAGTCAAAGATGAATTCTTCCCTCAGTTCAGAAACTTTGACTGGTACCATGGCCATTCGTTTGCAGCCGGCATCTTCCCCAGTGGGGACGGCAAGAATGAGGAGTCCTCGCTGGAAGATTACCATGCATACCACGCGATCAAGCTTTTCGGTAAGGTCATTGGAAACAAGAGCTTGGAGATGACGGGCACTTTAATTCTAGGCATTATGAGAACGTCTATGAACATGTACATGTTGTACACTGACGATAACCAACAACAGCCGGCACAATTCAAGGGCAACAAGGTTTCGGGGATCTTGTTCGAGAACAAAATCGACTTTGCTACGTTTTTCGGCCGTGGAAAAGTCGGAAACGAATGGGTGCATGGTATCCACATGCTTCCAATCACACTGATCTCTTCATACATTCGGGGGCCCGTATTTGTGAAGCAGGAATGGGACGAGAAGCTTGCAAGCATTGTGGACCGGATTCCCGATGGATGGAAGGGATTGTTGAAGCTCAATTTGGGATTGTTTGATCCGAAGGCTTCGTGGAAATGGTTTGCCAGAGACGATTGGCAGGACGATTTGATTGATGGAGGGATGTCGAGAACATGGTCGTTGGCCTACTTAGTCGGAATCGGCGGGGCAAAGACATGATGGAATGGTTCAGTTTACCGCTCTGAAACTTTAACATCGTACTATCGCTTGATTTTTGAACATTTGCGTCCAATGGTTTGATCCCGGACTGACTTTCGACTAGTGTAAACAACAGTCCCAGTCACTTGTGTCCATGTTACTTACGGCCAAGTTATACAGGCAGTGCTAAATGTTAGTTACGCTAGAATTTTTTTGAAACTTCACCTCCTTAATGTAAAAGTAGACAGTGCAATTCAATCTAACACAATGTTTAAAAGGAACTCTGGAAACGCCTCTATAGCCTCTGTGTGGTGTACGGGTGTCACGCAGTTCCCCAGATTTCACAGGTCATGACGGCGATGAGCACCAAACCAGCCACAGAACTCTCCCCTTTCAAGATGGTGTCCGCGCATGCGCGGCTTCTTGTAAAGATTGACTGGTTTGTCCTCTCCTTCTGCTGTCTCCTTTATTGGGTGAACTACCTTGACCGGTTGAACGTGTCGAATGCCTACGTTAGCGGCATGAAGGAGGACTTGAATATGCGGGGCAACCAGTTCAACTTGATCAACACCTGCTTCAACGTCGGCTACATCGTGGCCTTAGTCCCCCACAATATTGTGCTCTTGCACATAAGACCCAGGTACTGGTTGACCTTCTGCTGCATGAGCTGGGGCCTTCTTACGCTCTCACTTTACAAGGCCACCAGCTATAAGTATGTGTGTGTGGTGCGGTTTTTTCAGGCCATTTTTGAGGCTCTGACCTTCACGGGGTGCCATTTGATTTTGGGGTCGTGGTACACCGAGAGAGAGTTGGCCAAGAGAACGGCTATTTTTACCTCTTCGGGACTCTTGGGCAACATCTTCCTGTCCACCATGCAGGCCGCCATATACAAGAACATGGACAAAACAAACGGGCTTGCGGGCTGGCGCTGGCTTTTCATCATAGACTTCCTCATCACGCTTCCGATTGCCGTTTACGGCTTGGTCTTCTTCCCAGACACTCCGGAAACCTGCCAGGCGTTTTACTTTTCGGACACCGAGCTCAAATTGGCAATGGACCGAGTCAAGCCTCGGCCCCCTACAAAGCTCGACCTCTCGGTGTTCCGCCGTGTCTTGGGACGCTGGCATTGGTATGTGTTTTCCTGCATATGGGTCTTTGGCGGAGAAAACGAATCTTTTGCCACAAACTCCTTGCTTGCCTTGTGGCTCCAGTACTTCGGGTACCCGGTGGAGCTGCGGAACCACTACCCCATGGGCATTTATGCCATGGGAATCTTAGCGAACTTTGCGCTCTGCTATTATATTGACCGTTCAAGAGGGAACCACCACTACCGTGCAGGATTGGCGATTGCACTAATCATGGCCATTTCGGCTGCCCTTTTGACGGCTTATCCGCTTAAGAAGTCTTATGTTTTTGCGGCTCATTACCTTAGTGCCTGGGCTTATGCGGGACAACCGGTGTTCTTCTCGTGGGCGAATCACGTGTGCTACCATGACTTGCAGGAACGTGCGGTTGTGCTAGCCTCCATGAACATGTTCAGCAACGCCGTCAATGCATGGTGGTCCATTTTGTTTTATGGCGCTTCGGATGCTCCGGAGTTTAAAAAGGGATGCTATGCAATGTTTGCCTCGGTTGCTGCTTCAGTTGTGATGATTCTATTGGCCGAGTATCTACGCAAGAGAGACACATTTCCCGAGAAAGAGGCTTCCATACCAGTGATGGATAAGTTCGATTAGTGATCATCCGGTCCAGGTTTTCATCTCCCATAAGTCGCTGATTCTTTCCAATTATCTAACTTGATTCAAGTCTTTAGGTCTATCCAAGCCCTAGACTAGTTCACATGTGGTACTCATTAGTGAGAAATGTACTGGAATGCAAAGGTGATGTCTGTGAACTCGCTTTCGCTCTGTAACAAGACGTCCTCGTTCAGCTTGAGTGCATCTCTGCTCAAATGGTTCCATGTCGTTGCATCTCCGTACAACATCGCTGGAGCCTTGATTCTCTGCCCCTTTTCGGTGCATCGCTTGCAGTTATAAGTGTCGTGTGTATCACAATCAGTATCAGACCTGTAATTAAACAAAAGCCGCAACAAATCACCGCTGAAAATTCGCTCCACGTCTTCTTTCTCGTCAACCACACATGATGAGAGTGAGAGTTTCATCGACTGTCTCTGGAAGATCTTCTCCTCAATCGATCCCGTGCTGATAAATCTGTAGATAAAGCAGTCTTTTTTCTGGCCATCTCTCCAGATCCGTGCGAGCGCCTGCTGATCGGCAGCAGGATTCCAGTCTGGATCCATCAATACCAACCGATTCGCACCAATCAAATTGATACCACAGCCTCCCGCTTTGGAAGAAAGCAAAAATATGAACGCCGAACTCTCTGGATCGTTGAACTGGTCCACAACCTTTTGTCTTTTGTTGATATTCATTGTACCATCAAGCCGCACTGAACCAAACCGCTTGTACCTGCACATTTTCTCTATTAGGTCCAAAGTCCTGGTGTAGTTAGATATGACGACGATCTTGTCGCCAGTGTCGGAGTGGATCTTGTGAAGGAATCGCTCCAAAATGGCGAGCTTCGACCCATACCATGTCTGGATTTCCCTATTTCTGCCTCCTGATTCCAGACTAGAGTACTCCTCGGGAATGAGTTTTCTGCTCCCTCTTATTTCTTTCAGTAAGTCCAACAAGTCGGGATGCGTGCATATTTTCTTCAATAGATCGATAGCCTTCAAGGGCGTTGACTTGATAAGAGCCCTGTTCTCTTCTGACCGAATGAAATGCTCGTATATCGACCGCTGAAAGTCTGTCAAGCCCACGTACACCACGTACTCGTATTTGACGGGGAGGTACTTGGACAAGATGTCATTCGTTCTCCTGATGATGAACTTGGATACGGTCTGTGATAGTTCATTCAATTTGTTTTGGCCCAAAGTCACTTCTTCGTCTGTAGCACCAGCATCACGGCCTCTCAAGATGGGGTTTTCGAAATGCTTTCGGAACTGGTTGCGTGTGCCGAGGTACCCCGGATTGGCAAAGTTCAACAACGAGAAATATTCCGATAAGTCATTCTGGATGGGCGTACCACTCAATATTACTCGGCGTTCACATCGCAATGCATTCAAAGCTGTGAACGTAAGCGAATCGCCATTTTTGAGCCTGTGGCCTTCATCGGCAAGCATAAGTCCCACTTCTGTTCCAGCCAACCTGTCGACATTTCTCCTCAACGTCTCGTACGACACAATCAAAACTGGACGCACAATATTTCTACCCGTAGCCACGGACCACTGCTGGAGGGCCAGGCCCAACTCAGCGTTTTTCGTAGACTTTCCGTCGACGGCCAAAGGCGTTAGCACACCTTCTCCCAACCACTTGACAATCTCATTGGCCCAGTTCCGAACCAAAGATGAGGGACACACGATGATACACTTTTCGATGGTCTTCTTCCCGCGTGGGCCCTGCTTGAGCAATGTCCACATGAGAGCAATGCACTGGAGAGTTTTTCCGAGCCCCATCTCATCCGCCATGATACAGCCGCGGGCACTTGCATCCATTAGACCAGCCGTGCACCTGTATAAGAATTTAACCCCCGCCACCTGATGTGGCCGAAGAATCTTGGCAAGACGTGGATCTATTACCACAGGCACATTAGGGTGTTTATCAGCAGAGTCCTGCTCCTTGCATATGCCTAGCATTTCAGCAAGGGACTTTTGAGGACGGCGCTTTTTGGCGGCAGGCCCCTCCTCGGGCGCTGGCGAGCTGCTTTGTTCAGGGGAGGTGCTTTTCTCGGGCTCCTGCAATTCTTCACTCTCGACTTTGGGGAAAATGTCAACTGTGGGGTCATATAAAACGATAGCAAATTCATTCGTGGGGTCGTGGAGCGGTCGTGGAGGTACAATTATCTTCCGGCGGGTGCCCAAGGGCGGTGGCGGGAGTGCACTGGCCATGAACTCCTTGTTTGCCTCTGTCTTCACAAACGGCACCAGAAACGACTTGCGGATGGTGCCTTCCACCTTTTGGCGGTTGTCTCCGTGTAGCATGGCCCGCGGTAGCAAAGCACCCTTTCTTTTGGGCCTGACCGCGTTGCCTTGGCCCTCCACGCGGTACTCTTCATATACACTGTCATCATCGACAACAATTGGGGCATCTTCATCGCCCAAAACGTAGTTTTTGATGCCTTGTTTTGCCTGGCGGGACTTGAGCCCGGAAAATCTTCTTTCCACGTTTTCGGAGGTCTCTCTCTTGGAAAACGGCACACGGAACGGGCGGGCCAAACGCGTATCTGAGTCTCGGATTTTGGGCGGCCTGTTTTCCTTTGCCACTCCGGCTCCGGACCCAAGTGGCGTCGTAAATTCCTTGAGTGGTTTTCTGTATACCATGAGAATTCACTATGTTTATGAGTTCTAGATTTATGAGATAGCGGTCTTGAGATGTGTATGGAGTTATTATGATTTCATGCAACGCGCGGTTGAGATGCCAGTAGTTATCTTTGATCAACCTGCGAGTACATATACTGTAGGCTCGTAGGCTTGAGTGATATTTCAGGATTACCATGACTTTGATTTGATTTTAGTCATTTTGTTTCAACTGTGCCTTTTTTTTGTTTTACTATACTTTTCTATTTTGCGTTCATACCTTTTTACGTCTCTGCCACTTGCCTATCAACAAACAGACTTCATACCACCTTGTACTAAAGTATTATTCCCCAAAATTATTAAACCACTACCTTCTTATATTTTCAGTTACCTTAGTGAATTAATAGGTTTCCGGTGACTTATGATGGCTCCGACGACTTCATAGGGCTCTGAATTCTAATATGGCTCTGACTAGTACACTGATGTCAATCTGAGGTAGATGTCGTGAATACAACTCTAGTGCATAAGATTACTGCTTCCCTCGATGATTTCCCCAAAGAAAAATGTGGGTATAGTTAGTCTAGAGCAAATTCTGCCGAGACTGATAGGCTTGCTGTCTCTGACTTCATTTATGCGCTTATGAGGGATGCCACGGATACTAATCCATGACTTCAACAGTCTAACAGATGAGATTTTCCAGCTCTGAAAATGCGGCTATACTTCCTTAATCTTGAAAACTTTTAATGGACACCTCTAATGAATACTCTAGTATGACGCTACATGTGTTCTGTGAGATTACATATATGTGAGATTATGTGAGATTATGTGATTACATAACTAATAGTTTATGTCATCATTTGTTTATCACAGTATGAAGCTACGAGCCGGTGAATCTATAGACTTGTAAAATCGTAAATTCATGACTTGATGTGGCTTCATGACTAACTATACTTACGAGTCTCTGCAGTACTGCGACCTCTCACCAACACGTACACCTCTGGTCCCCATGGATGAAATTTTGGTCAAGGCAAGCAACCAGGCCGTCACGTTTGCCATCCGCTCGGGAATATCCCTAGCGTCGGGTTATGCCATCAAAACCGTCAGCAAGCTTCTCGACCGGATTCCCGCATCGGAGAAAACCCGGCTCGAGAAGTTGAAGCAGAAACTCGAGATGAAAATCGCCATTCTCTCGCAGTCCATTGATTTGATAAGGCTTCTGGCTGCTCGTGGAAACTCTGCGTTGGACGTGTGCGTGGATCTTGTTTCCGATTTGAAGCAGGAAATAGATGACTTTGAACTTGAGATCAATGAAATCCTTGCCTGTTTGAGCAACACCAACGAAAAGGACTCGGTTAGAGTTGCCGAGCACAAATTCAATGACCTCATTTCTACCATCAACGATACCATTCCGCTCATCAGTTTGTCGCTCATCACCAGCGGCGTCAACTTTTCTTCATCGTTGAGCCTGCACATATCTCCGGGCCGGTTGCTCCAAGCATCAAACCACCTTGTGACTTCGAACGAGCAATTTCTAAAATCAGCGAATGTGCCGGTTCAGGTTGGTCCCACTTTTGACCTCAAGTTGTTCTCCATATTCTACAACCCCAGCAGGCTCAAGTACCTCGAGGAGCCCAAAACAGAGGATCATGATCATACTTTTATCACCTGGAAAGAGGAGTTTGCCCGGGCCCTGTGCTCCATATACAGGGTTCCAAAAGTCGCTTTTGAGTACGATTTGGTCATTAAAGAAGACTTCAATGATGGCAGATACCACAACACAGATGAGGACAATCCCCAGGATAGAGAGGTAGCGAGGTTTAAGCGGTTCAAACTCCGCAATATCAAAAAGCAGTTCTTTTCCGCTAGCGGAAAGCTCTTGAAATTGGAAAACTCCACCTCTCCTGTTTTGACGTTGAAGATTCTCAACGAGGCGACTTTTGAGTACTTGGCTCTAGGAGAAATTGGCAAGGACTTTGATGATATCGACTCCGACGCGGATTCCGACTATCAATCCAACAGTTCCAGCGTCTCGGGCTACGAAAGTGCCGAGGAAGAAGTCTCTGGTGACAAGTATAAGCACCTCTCGCTTCTCCAGTACTTGATACGGCTCAGTTCTCTTCAGGAAAGCGAACAAAGCTCGATTTTGGACGTCAACGATGAGAAGCTTCTGCTCTATTTCAAAGATCAAATCGACGCTTCCATTGGGCCTCAAAGTGCAGAAGAACGGCACAGGTCTGTGCACACCCATGAGTCCAACAAGCATATGCTCTCATTGGATTCCAACGTGAATCGCCTAAAGAACTTGTCTTTGCAAGACAAACAAGGTCAAAAGTCTAAATGAAAGAATTAATGATACGTTACATCTATATGTAATGATAAATAGGTGGTTGAGTGAGGGAGGTTTAAGAGTGTTTCAGGTTAATGGTTTGAGAAATATTACACACGTCGAACCAAGAATTCTCTACCATACAAAGCAAGTTTGAGCAACCTAAGGAAAGAGACAGATTATGGGTAGCCGAGCAGTTTGTATAATGTGCCTCAGGAGGTATTGTATGGGGCTTAATTAGCGATCTTCACTCCAACAATCAGTAGACTCTATGTATCACATGAGTATTCATTTGCTAGCAAGCAGCCTAATATTACATAAATGATTACCCGCAAGGCAGACTGCCGAATATATTAAGACACTACTTCAACTGTCTGACAAATTACTACATAGCTTGCACCGGGCAAGAAAAAGTAAAGAAAAAAAAAAGAACCGGTCAATGAGGCGTGTACTCGAGAAGCTCCGAATACATGGGCACGTCAAAAGCCAAGTCCTTGCTCTGCTCCAAATTGGACATGGATCCAAACGGATTCTTTGCATCCGCCATGGGAAGTGCACCGGGCGAGAGACTCGAGGGCGCCGATTCCTCTGCCACTTCTCGGAGGTACGTGTCTATACGGTTCAACCTCTGCTGGTCCACCGATGGCGAACGGCGTGTGTTTGCTTGATAGGGCGAAGAGTCACAAGAGTTGGCTTTTTCTTTGCCGAGCGCCGTGTGGAGCACCTGGGGCACCGTATGGTGAACCTGAGTAGATCTAGTGAGTGAAGACTTCCGGCGGGATTGCAGGGGTTGACGGGACGGTAGCGAGGATTGGGGTGTGGTGACGGAGTGTAAGTTCTTGAACGTTTCGTCGTCGCTGGCAAGCGAGAGCAGTCGGGATTCGTTGTATATGCCTGCACCTGGATAAAACAATGAGGAGAAATCGTCATTGGAGTTATTCTCTGACGTATTGAATGGGGGGAAAGCAGCTGAACTCGATGTCTTGGGGATATTATAGTTGGTATGCTCAAAGAGATTGTGCTTGCTTGTATTGGAAGACAGAGAAGTCACCGATAAGGCGCTCTCGGGTCTTCTTGGGCGGCCGGTCTGCGAAAGGTTCTGATTGCTTCCGTGGAGGCTATGCAGTGCCATAGATGTGTTCACTGTGCCATCAAAAGACGCAGATGCTCGTAGCGGCTTTGGTTGGTGAGTCAGGCCCAGAGCTGTGGTGTATGGGTTGGACTGGGTGGACTGTGAAGCTGACCGACCGAGGGCATACAATGTCTGGTTATGATATGAGCCGTGAGACATATGAGAGCTGTGAGTAGAGCTTGGGTTCTGGCCTAAGCTTGGGTTCTGTGTAGAGCTCGGGCTCTGAGTGTAACTTGAGTTCTGGGTGTAGCTTGAGTTTTGCGGCGCATGTGAGCTTTCAGCCAATTTTGAAGGCAGCTCTTGCTTTTCGGCTCTGGAGGCCGTCTTGGGCTTTGTAATCGCCAGAAGAGGAAGCGACGAACTATCACTGAAAGAAGAAGAGCCCACCAAGGGGAAGAGGGGAAACATGTTCTCCATGATATCCAACTCGGCATCTGATGGGGGGTTTGCAAAGTTGGTGAGGCCTGAGAAGGTTCGCGATTCCAGCTCAGTTCTACCGAGCTCGTGATTTGTTGGAGGGAGGCTTTGGGGCGTTTCTAGCAGGGTGGCTCGCAGTCCAAAATGGTCCTTAGGCTTGGTTTCGCTGGAATGTAGTTTTTCCCGGCCACTGAACAGACTAGGTGAGAAGCAGTCTAGAAGGCCCAACTCAGCCTCAAACGGAATGGCGATATCCTCAATGATCATATGCGGCTCCTCAGGGGCATCAGGGAATGCAGCCTCATCGCCTTCCGGCTTCTTCTTTTTAGGCTTCTTTTCCTTGCTACATGTGCACAGCGAGTTCTTGTGGCAGAGACAGGAGGCAAAGTGCTGGCCAGGAGATTTCCCCTTCTTACCACACGAACACGAGATGTGGGCCCCGCGCAGTTTCCGCTGCTCCCGGCAATGCAAGCACTGAGAAGCAGGCCTTCCTTTCCGCTTGATCATGGTCAAGGGTTTGTCTGTATGAGTGCAAGAACTCACTCGATGACCACGTATGCATCGCTCACAGGCGTACTTCACACCATTCAAGAGAACCATTTAAAATGAGACACGAGGTGGGGAAGGTGCAGGCGGGTCTTGGGTAGTGGTGTAGTGAGTTGGGGTGAATTGCGGTGAGGCGATGTATGATGACGTGGGGTGGTGTGCAGTGAAGTATGGCGTGTTGTGGGTGTAGACGGGATCAGAGGGACCTGCGAGATTGGGAAGATCGTGAAAGATTTTGACGTGTGCGCACAACTAAGGTTTTTTCCGCGCGCTGTCAGCGATAGGGGGACTTTTTTGGCGGTCTGCATCAGTGGACAATAAGGTTGCACTTTAATTCCTCCTGCTTCAAAATCAAGTTACGATTATGCGTTGAATGCACTTGGCAGGAAGGGGGGTATACTGTATGCACACCGTGGCTAATGATTGGCGGCCAATGTGCTGCCTTTGCCACTCTCTGTTCTGAGTCACCGAAATGCTGACTTGAGAAAACTCCGGGCGGTACTAAAGCAATATGAAGGATTACTTCTGCACACAGCTTTCTCGAGGCTGACTATTTCGGAGTCATGTGACCGTGCCACAATGCGCCACTCAGGTCATCTACGGATTTTTGGGCCATGAACGTCCAATCATGCCGTCTCCAATTACATGCATTCTATGATCTCCATCCTCTTTTCTCTATCAGCGTCTCGTCATCTTTTCCCGTCATCATTTTTCTATCTGCGTCTGCGTCATCTTTTCCCGCCATCAATTTCTATTATCTTCCATCCGTCATCTCCTGTCAGCACTTCCCCGTAGGTGGGAAAGGTGATGTCATTAGCCAGACCAGACTTGTAGAGTATTATGGAGTAAACTTAACTTGAAGGACTTATTTAGAATCGGACAGTACTTGTTTAAAGTGGCTTTGAAGCTGTAAGCCTAACTTAAAACTGTCTGGTGCTAGGAGACTCACTCAAATAGCATGAATATTAGGCCAGTTGAGGTGGCATGCAAGAAAAAGAATTGGCTTTAAACATGGTTTCTTGTGATTATGAATCATACAAATCCAGTATCAAGCCTGAATTGGTCACCCAAATATCAATGATTGTCCTTTTTGTAGGCTATTTACAATGTCCTGTACATAGCACCAACCGGTTCACTGATTAACAGTTTCAAATTGGAGAAAGCAATCCAAATCGACATAAAATTCAAAACATGCATGCTGCTTTGTGGGTAAATCGGGGGAGAACGCAAACGCCCGGAATTTGCCCGTTCCTAAAACTGCCACTTCAACTGATAGGGCGCGGATAAAATGACCGCATTGGGACACTTACTTCCCCAGGATCCCTACTGGCCAACACCATGCACGCACACATTGTCCCCCGCATTCCGATAACCAATCCCCGAGTATATCACACCATTTTATCCTCCACTGGTCAAATATACTCTCCAAGTGCTGGTTTTTGTCCCATAATAATGCTAACTTACAAAGAGGTCGGTGCTCATAACAACAAGTCTGATTGTTGGGTGATTATCCACGGCAAGGTCTACGACGTTACGGACTTCATCTCCGAGCATCCTGGCGGGTCTGCAATTATCCTCAAGTACGCTGGAAAAGATGCTACCAAAGCTTTTGACCCAATTCATCCTGGAGATACGTTGCAGAAATATCTTCCTCAAAAATACCATCTCGGACCCGTGGACGCCGCCTCCAAGCCAAAAGCACAGCTGAACCCAAAAAGCAAAGCGTCCAAGGCGGCAGAGCCGATAAAAGATAACCTAGTGAATCAGGATAAAGTTCCTCCGCAAGGGGGGGAAGTGGTGGGAGAGTATGACGTAGAGTACGACGAGCAGGAAGGAAAAGCGCCAATTCCAGCACCTACACAAAGCGTTGCGGCAGAAGTGAAGCCAGAGGACGACGCAGAATTATACGATGAGGATGGAGAGCCTCTTAGTGAGCACGAAATTGCCCGGCGCAAGAATATCAAGAGCATGCCCGAACTCTCCCAGATTTACAACCTTCATGATTTCGAGTATGTGGCCAAAAACACCATGGAGAAAACCGCGTGGGCTTATTACTCTTCCGGAGCTGATGACGAAATCGCCTTGCGCAATAACCACTTGTCTTACCATCGAATTTTCTTCAACCCCAAGATCTTGGTCAATGTGTCGGAAGTCGACACCAGCACGACCATGCTCGGCACAAAGACATCTGTGCCATTCTACATCACCGCCACCGCTCTTGGAAAATTGGGCCATGAAGACGGTGAAAAGGTGCTTACACGTGCTGCGGCAAAGCAAGACGTAATTCAAATGATCCCCACGCTTGCGCTGTGTTCTTTTGATGAGATCATGGACCAAGCCGACGGCACACAGACACAGTGGTTCCAATTATACGTAAACTCAGACAGGGAGATTACACGGAACTTGGTGCAGCACGCAGAAAAGCGAGGCATCAAGGGTCTTTTCATCACCGTGGATGCGCCGCAATTGGGTAGAAGAGAAAAGGATATGCGGTCCAAGAACGTTGAAGATTTGTCCCATGTTCAAGGAGAGGGCAACGATGCGGACCGTAGTCAGGGTGCGGCACGGGCTATTTCCTCTTTTATTGACACAGGGCTCAATTGGGATGACATTGCGTGGTTCCGTTCCATCACCAAGATGCCGATTATTCTCAAGGGAGTTCAGAGCGTGGCGGACTCCTTGAAGGCTATTGAGTACGGCGTGGACGGAATTGTATTATCCAACCACGGAGGCCGGCAGCTTGACTCTGTGAAGGCGCCCATCGAGATTTTGGCGCAGCTCAACCCTGTTCTTCGCCAAAAAGGGCTTTTAGGTAAGATGGAGATCTTCATTGATGGAGGAGTGAGAAGAGCAAGTGACATACTCAAGGCCATAGCCCTCGGAGCCACTGGCGTCGGTTTGGGAAGACCGTTCCTCTATGCCATGTCCACCTATGGAGACGACGGCGTGTATAAAGCGATCCAGATCTTGAAAGACGAAATGGTCATGAACATGAGGCTCTTGGGCGCTCCTACCATTGGCCATTTGAACGAGTCATTCGTGGATTCGACCGCTTTGAACAGATACACGCCCGATGACAAGCTCTTCAGCGCCGTCTACGAGCCTTTAGAAAACTCCCCTTTCAAGTCGAAGCTATAGGCAGGCGATAAAGAATGTGAGGGTAATTTGTAGGTAAATTCTATGATTTAAGTGAAGAAAAGCCGTCTCTTATTGGAAGATCTAGTCACTTCAGCGTTAATATTCACTATAAGGGTGTTTATGACCTCAGCAAAGTAGGTACGGCTCCCAGCCCAAAAGAATCCAATAAATCGGATAAGATTCGGGGAAGCGGTGGAGCAGAATTGCAAATGGCCCTGTGAAGGAGCTGAATGAGCTAGCTCCAGATGACTTGAGGATTTTGGCCAACTCGAAAGAGTGTGGAAATTAGGAGTAGAAATAGAAAAGACAGTCTGAGTTTGCATTGAAAATGATTGAGACAATTGAAATTTACGGGCACTGCTTTTCGAAACAAGGTTTTTACTGTCTGACTGTTTCAACCTTTCAAACTCAAAGGAGCTACAACTCCAGGACTCTCCGCATTAGTAAATACGGTGGAAATTTACTCCAATAGGCTTCTCTCATTTTGGTGTATAGATGTAAGCACGAAGAGTATCATGATGTTTTTATAGAACTCTTGTAACGTATTCAGCTGATAAACATGGATAGTAAACACTTCAGAAGAAGCACCGGAATATGGAGTATAATTAAGACCTATAATTATGCATATTTGATCGAGAAGGCTGAGTTCCTGGAGTACTCACGATAAGAATTGCATATTAGGCCTAGATATGGTCACTTATATGGAGTTGCCATTTATGGAAGGGATAACAGTGTATTTAAAAGTCACTCGGTACAAAGTGCTCCTATAAGCACATCGTGGTGACAGTGTAGTGTCTTCAACTTCGACTTTTGCAAGCACAATGGTACTTTCAGATCACAGGCGTACATGATTAAATTCTATTAAGGAATTCCATGAGTCTATGTGTTCCATGAGTCCATGTTAGAACCCATGGATCGGATGGTTAATTACCGAAAGCTAATGGTGAGACAGATTATAGAGGGCTTTGAATAGCAAGAACGGCCCCGTGCTCAATGTCTAATACAAAGACTACAGTAGGTTATTTTTCGCTTGCAATTGTTATATAGTTATTTTTTTAGTCGAGTCGGATCCAATGTAGTCGTAGGCTCCTGTCGTACTTATGACTCCATACACCCTGGTGTTGCAGACTTAAAGTGATGGTTATTTGAAAAATTCAGTTGCTTTTTTGGTTCGATTCATGGAGGGCCTGAATTGCTATGTTTCACAATCCCGTCCTGCTTCCAAGGTTCATTACACGATGCCCACAATCCCACCTCTAAGGGTTCATTTTCGCATCCTCACAATCCGGAGGCTTGCATTGGGGTTCATTACCGCGTAGCGCCTCAGGTCCACCACAAAACCTCACCAAAAAAGCTCATGTCATTTCCAAATCCCACACTTTTCGCCTGCAATATCAGTTAGTAAGAAGCCACAGTATTCCGCTCACCTGTGACAAGCCATTGAAATGCTCTTTTTTTTTTTTCTAGCATTATTCTTAGTCATTGTCAATCATTGTCAGTCAGTCATTTTCAACCATTGTCAGTCGAAGCCAATGTCAGTCATGTCTTTTTTGATTCCATGAGACTCGTAAACAAGTGTCAAGAACCGCAGAGTCACTTCCTCGTATGTTACCAGCAATTGCGCGCGCATCTTGCTCACTGTTTCGTAAAGGGCCGTGTTGCGGCCTACTTTTTGCAGCAATACCTCGGAAGCGTTCAAGTAAAAGCATTCTTCAAGAAAGCTTCTTTGTTCATCAATGCTTTTGCAACCAATTACCTTATCCAATGCCTCCTTCGATAGCGGCTCATTGCCGTCCGTTTGCCAAACATTGTGGAAATGGTCCTGGTACTTTTTCTTAATTTCACAAGCCTTGAAGTGGCCATGGACCACATTCGCTAAGCTCAGTTTGTAACCAGCATGCATTTTTTCAATGCTATTCCTTACACTGTAGTCCATTTCCTCTATTGTCTCCAAGTCTTCCATCATGGCGCAGAGTCTGCTCTCGTAGTGGTCCAAGTGGTCATCTGAATGGTCGTTCGGGTTGTCATCCAAGTAGTTAAACAAAATCTCTTCCAAGTGATCATCCAAGTATTCGTGTGAGTAGTCGTTCATATAGTCGTCCAAAAAGTCTTCCAAATGGTCATCTGAATGTTCGTTGTGTGCGATGTCAATGCATACTTTCACGAACGCTTTTCCGGTGGCCTCGATATCTTTCAAAAGAGAAATAAGGTAAATCTCAATGCTATCCTGGTACTCAAACTGCTCCAAGAACTTCTTTTTGTATTGTTCCATCAAGGCGTCCTGTGCAAGCACCACCTCTTTCAAGTGCGAAAGCAGATTAGTGGGGGGTCTCAGCAGGATAGACAGGTCTTGGGCCATATCCTTCTTTGAAACACCAATAAATGCTGGGGCTGGTCTCATTTCTATGTCACCATTTCCGACATCCTCGAGTCTCGTGGTCAAGTTCAGCTTCTCGAAGCTCACCGTGACTCTCAAGTAGGCCAAGTATACATTGAATTGGTCCTCAGTTTCGGTTATGCAGAACATCTTCAAATCAAAGGTAAGGCATTTTAATTCGAACGAATTCTTGTTGAGCTGGGGAACTAAGGTGGCTTCCATGCCAAGCTCCATCCACAATTGACTCTTGGGTTTGCGGAGCCAGCTATTAAACCGTGTTTCGCAGAGGGTTCCAATGCGAGGGGCGACTGCAGTGTCAAATTTTTTGACGATACAAAGAGGACCAATACTTTCCAAGGGTAATGGAGTAACGCTTCTTTCATGGGACACTGAGTTAAGACTCTTTTTGAGCGAGACTAAAGCAAGGCTTTTCTCACGAGTAGGAACCTTTTCAGAAACTGGGGTAGTTTGAATGGAAGGTTGATATTTCACTAAAGCCAACCTTTTAATAGGAGGAACAGTAACCGTTGGCACAGGTTGATATTTCACTAAAGCCAACCTTTTGATAGGAGGAATAGTAACCGTTGGCACAGGTTGATATTTCACTAAAGCCAACCTTTTGATAGGAGGAATAGTAACCGTTGGCACAGGTTGATATTTCACTAAAGCCAACCTTTTAATAGGAGGAACAGTAACCGTTGGCACAGGTTGATATTTCACTAGAGCCAATCTTTTAATAGGAGGAACACTGACTTCGGCTTCGGCTTTGACGCCGGCTTTAAAACCTTGAGGTTTTGGTGCAACAACAAGCTGACCCAGTTTTGGAGTCACATTTCTCCAGTTACTTGGTCTCAGAGGGTGCTGCAGAGGGATCAAATCATGGCAAACAATGCACAGTTTGGGATTGCCTTCTTGATCAAAATGTCCCCAATCAAGACCATATATAGGTTTGCGGGCTTTGGCAGAATTATCGCCAGCAACCAAAGTTTTTGAATCTTCAGTGTGAGAAATACTTCTATCGAGTTTCCTTTTCTTCCGCTGTTTAGCATGAGCAATCACCTGATCGAGCTCACGTGTATGTTTGACACGATACTTTGCAAGCTCACATTTTTTGTTGTAATTGTCATGCGCTAAAGCGGCCAACTGTTCAGGCGATGCTGCATTGATAGCCACGTGGTGGGCTTCATGCAAATTCACCAAGTCGACGCTCACTGGTTTGCGTCCAACTCTGAATGCAAACACTCTAAGTCTGCAAAATGCGCGACCCGCGGAAATGCGATGTACCTTTCCGGCTTTCACAGGGCACTCGTCGGTGTTGCAAATAGAGGCTCTTTGGATGTAGCAATCATTGTGCTTTTTTAATAGTCTGAACTTCTCAAGCAACTTGCTCCATTTTTTGGTAGCCTGGAAGTGGATCGCGTGCTTGTTTTGTTGCCGCTTGAGGTTCTTAGGCATTGATTCCGCGCGGCGCGCATTTTCGCAGCCAAATCCGGGAGCAGCAGGCATTTCCTTGTTAAACAAGGCAAAGCCTTTTGGCAGCAACAAGTCTCTAAGCTTCTCAGTAAAAGTAGGTTTTGAATTCGCCACATTCAAGGTTGCCCGGTTAGACACAGAATGGGGTCCAGGAACAAAACCGCACGGCCCCGGTGCAATTTCCGAAGTCAACTCAAAACTGTCTCGACGGTTTGGTGCTTCAGGTGAATCCTGAGCGCTATGTCCCACATTTGCATCAGTACTTGAATTGCTTTGGACAGCCGTGGGACTAGTGGCCTGAGAAACGAGAGGGTTGGGAGAAATTTTGGAGGACTCAACTCCAATGGCAGATTTGAAAGCCCTTTCATGAGCTGCTTTCTCTTGTTCCATAGCGTCCAAGAGAAAGAGCTCCATTTGCGCTGATGCCAGGAGCTTTCGCCGACCTTTTGTGGTTGCGAAGCCTGATGGATCCAGTGCCATGGTGAAGAGAGATAATGGGAGCGCTCCAATTAAGATACTAAAATTAACGGAGATGTGATTCGCTGGGAGGGGGGTTCGTTTTCTTGTTCGGTCTTCAAAGTATCAAACGGCAAATGGGTTGTTTGCTTTGATAGTGAAGGCGGAGATAAGAAAAGTGGTAGGTACAAGAGAATAGTTTACATAAAATATGTGAGAAGAGGTACAGACCTCGGCAGAGTCCGCAAATTGGGGTACAGGTGCTAACGCTAAAGTTAGTGCTACATCATTGTGCAGGCTTCCAAGCATTTGAATGTATGGTTACCCGCTGAAACTTTTGCTTCAGATATTTCAAAATTTTCTGTGTTGAGCTAACTATCACCCCTGCTGCATTTAAAACTAGATAAAACCGTCCTGCTAACCCAGACTTTCAAGTGCCTTCATTTTCAGCAGGTTGAGCTATTACAGTGTCTTCAAAATTCAATTTTTGTTCAACGCTCAAATCTTGGTCCACGCCATTTATCTACTAGTTTTTGTCAATTGAAGTCCAGGCTGAAACTGCTGAGGAAACACAAACTCGATTCAGATCGACTCCAATGGTTATTCTTTTGGAATTGATTTAGAGAAAAATTTCACCGAAATTTCTATGCACAGAAAAACATTACTTCTGCAATAGAATACTTCGCCACATCTGGGGTTGTCAGTTTCTCAAAGTGTTCTCGCTATTCATACGTGAGCGAGTCGCAGTCGAAAATCAGTTACCTTTACTTGCCAGCTTTTTGTCTTTTCGTTCTTCTTATGAAGATGGGTTTTAAAAAAATGACTTTTTGACCCCATCTTCCAATTCAATTGTCTTTGGGAGTGCATTCAATGCAGTGTGAGGCCATGTGACGAAACGTGAATGTGCAAATTTCGCTGCAAATGACTTGAGAATCGCATTGAGTGCTTGGTTTGTGCGGCCTCTTTAAGCTCAGAATTACGGGAGAATTCAGAGTACATTTCTGAGCTGATATCATAATTATTGACGTGATTAGTAGCAACAATGAAGTAACAAGAATACTGTACAATAATCTGTTGTGGTAAATTCAGAGTACAAACTTATGTTTCGGCTCTCTCCTATTCTTGTCAAAATTGCGTATGTTACATCGCTGCTCAAATTACATAAGACCTGAGGGACTGTATTTCTGAAGCTTTGATTCGGTACTTTCTGTGTAAACTCGAACTGATAGGGAAGAAGCTCCCATATGGTTTGATGTCAGATATGCAAGTAGGCTTATGCTCAAAAGTTAGATAGTACTTAATCAACATAATATGCTATTGGTACCACCCAAGCGTCCTACTATTTAGTACCACTTGAGGTTTTTTTACTAAGGTTATTCTCAGAATCATCTCTCAGAACTATGTATATTTTAAATTAAAGCTGTGTATTTCTAGGTTATTCTAAGCTAATAACATATCATCAAAAGTTCTTATACATTATGATGTCCTCATTTTGGTTTCGTCTCAGTCAAGCCTTGAGTCAAGTCATCGGGGCATTTCATACAATCAAAGTCTCAAATAAAAAGAATACTTCCTTCACAATCCTCACGCTTCAATGGGTTCATTACTGGTGCTCCACAATCCCACTTTTAAGGGTTCATTTCACATCTTCACAATCCCAAAGAATTCAAGAGGTTCATTACTGCAAGTTCACCATTACTTGAGTCAATTCTAAAATCCCACTGCTTTTCTCACTTCCGCACCAGTACATTATCCTGCTTAAATCCAGATTCTCTGATAATTTAGAATTTATGCCCTTGCAAAGAAGGTTGTAATGGTTAAGATTGAGATTCCACGAAATCTTTGGCTGTCTTTTAATAGTCAATTTTTGTTGTTTTTTTTCTTTTTTTTGTTGTTTTTTAGTTTTTTTAGGTTTCTTTTTGATTTTAGTTCTGTTTCTTGTTCTCAAAGTCTTCTTATCTTCATATTATCCGTTTTGTTGTTTTCTTCATTCTCCTAGTAGGTTTTTGGAATGCAGTCTCGAATTTCGTTGAGTCTCTGGCAATACTCAATCAACACCTCTTCGAAATTCACGTATGAGCAAGTTTCAGTTATTTCTTCTGGGTCAGAATCATTAAGAAAGGCATAGTACTTTCCGATCCGCTCTTGCATTTCACGGAAGTGTTTTTCGGACCTTGTCTCTTCGAATCCAAGCAACAACTGGATTCTCGAGACTGCGTTTCTGATTTTCGTCGAGATAAAAAACTTGGTGCTTTGAACGGCAGAATATCTAGGTTTTGTTTCATATCGTTCACAAGAAAGTCTTGGTGGTCCCGCAAAAAGCTCTTCAAAAAATTCATCTTTGAAAACAACCATGGGGCACATCTCTTTCTCGCAATACCTCTTCAAGGGTCTTTGTGCACTTATGCATGGACCATGGCTATGCCGACCGTCAATCTTCTTTGCGAGAAGCTTTTGCTCACTAAGATGAACTATAGTCTCGTAATTTAGAATTTTTCTCATCTTGAACAGCTCATAGAGATTATCGCAATACTCTCGTGACCTCACTGAGAAGTGCCTGGCGCTTTTGTAGTTACTAATATCAACATACTCTCTGGTTCCAATCCTAGAATCCAGATCCGCCAACTGCTTTAACTCCTTGTAATAGGTGCAAGAGCTTCTCTGATTCAACGGTGAGAAAATGGTGGTTTCGTTCCCTGAACTTACAGAACCAAAGTCTGGTATTTCCTGCCCGGACAAAATTTGGTGAAAGTCATCCATCTGGTTTCGGTGAGCTTAATACTGTAGTAAAGTGGACTTTTTTGATTTTAATTGACGTTTCTCGTTTCTTTATAAGAGAGACAGAGAAGAGGGAGTGGTGCTAGGTGATCGGAAATCGAGACCACAATTCGACTGAGATATGTAATTCTCAACGCGACACAAATGGCTGCGAATTACAAAGTGCCTATGTGCAAGCCGCTGTTTTAATTTTCTCTACGTTAGATGTAACTAGTCCATAACACAATAAGGTGCCGTGTGCTGAAAGATGCGACACACGGGTCGCTTTTGCGTTTTATTTCATTGTGTAGACGTGAAAAAAATAATTTGTACTACCTCATCCGTGAGCCTCATAGCGTATTTTGGAATTCTTACTAGAAGAACATTTCTTTGAAAGAATAATATTCCACTAAACCTAAATCAAAAAATTTGTGAATATCTGGATAGAGCCCTGGGATAAGCCACATTAGATTGTAAAGTAACTGGAACAGTCTGGTATTAAGGTCTGGCGAAGTTTATATTTCTGACCAGTATCAATTGATCTCCTCTTAAACCTTCAACGCATTATCGATCAATCATCAATTAGGAGAGCGTTACAATCAAAAAGCCTTGGTTTCATTGCGGAATTTTCTTTAGAATTTTGCACCATCCAGCAAAATTTATTTAATTACATGAGAGGAGACTCAGTAGGAAAGGCGCACCCCAAGTCGTCTGATGCTTGCGCGTTCCAAGTCATCACGATTTGTGTGCACTTTGAATGCTTATTTCTACTAAGCCACCGCACTACACATAATGGAAAACCGCGAACATTTGGGACTCGCGGATTTGCGTCGTCTATGCTCGTTTCTTTCCGCGTGACAATAGACGAGCGTTGGCTGCGATATTTGAGGGCGTTGAAAAGGCGATTGGCAAATTGAGACGCGCTTCGCTTGGTCAACAAGATCGCCTACAAAACTCCCGCACTCGCCTAATCTATAGTAGCGTTCGAATATTTTGTTGCCTGCATAAATATACTGTTCTGTTAATTCAATTCGTAATGTTTTGGTGTGTTTGCCCATCACAGCCACAAAAGGGCTAGACCGTGTCTAGACCAAAACATGAAACGCATGCAGATCAAAGAAAGAAAAATTCTACTATTGATCCGGCACGTGATGCGCCGCGGTGTCCACCCTCCTACCCGTGAGAAAATACCAGAACAAGTGTACATACACGTATTTTCTCTGTTTTGATCTTACACAACAAGCAGCCTTCGTCCGTCCCCTCCACAGAAAGTCGAGAGAAAACGTTACAATCTTTTTTTACTCGACGGCAAAGTCCACTCTCAAAAAGCTTGGAACACTCTTCCCCAGTGAGATCAATCAGTTAAACGAGGTTAGCGAAGAATGGCGTCCTCTTATGAAGTGGGAACGTATGTTTTGATATAATGCGACTTTGATCTTGATCTTATATACTAACATTTAGCCGCTGTTGGTACCCTGACGAGAAATTAGGATGGATTGCTGTTACCATTCTGTCAAACACTAAGAAGGGTGATTCTTATTCCTTAGAATTTGTATCTGAGAGTGATGAAACAAAGTCCTTCACTGTTGAAACTGATAATCTCAGTGAAGAGAACACCAAGTTGCCACAGTTGCGTAATCCTCCAATCTTGGAAGCTGCTGAGGATTTAACTTCTTTATCCTATCTCAATGAACCCGCTGTCTTACACGCAATCAAAGTGCGGTATTCCCAATTGAACATTTACACCTACTCTGGTATAGTGTTGATTGCTACGAATCCTTTTCAGAAGGTGGATCAGCTTTATTCTCAAGATATCATACAGGCTTATGCCGGGAAGAGAAGAGGTGAGTTGGAGCCCCACCTTTTCGCCATTGCTGAAGAGGCTTACAGCTGCATGAAAGTTGATGGTAAAAACCAAACAATTATTGTCAGTGGTGAGTCTGGTGCAGGCAAAACTGTTAGTGCCAAGTACATCATGAGATATTTTGCGTGTGTTGAAGAAGAGTCTGAGTTAGAAAACAAGGTCGGTACAGAGCACAAGTCTGATATGTCTGATGTTGAAAAGCAAATTCTTGCAACAAACCCTATAACTGAGGCTTTTGGTAACGCAAAGACGACAAGAAACGACAACTCCTCCAGATTCGGAAAGTACTTGGAGATTTTGTTCGATAAAAATACTTCTATTATCGGCGCTCGTGTGAGGACTTACCTTTTGGAGCGTTCCAGACTCGTTTTCCAACCTCTATCCGAAAGGAACTACCACATTTTTTATCAAATGTTGGCGGGCATGAACGACGATGAGAAGGCTTCCCTCGGTTTAACTTCTGCCGAGGATTTCAATTACACAAATCAAGGAGACGCGACTAACATAGCTGGTGTCGATGATGGTAAAGATTTTGTCCTTACTAATGAATCCTTGTCTTTGATCGGCATTGATGAACAAAAACAAGCTGAAATCTATCGAATTTTGGCTGCTTTGTTGCACATTGGTAACATCGACATAACCGCTACCAGAAATGATGCTCATTTGTCCGCAGATGAGCCAAATTTGGTAAAGGCTTGTGAGTTGTTGGGGATTGACGCTTTCAATTTCAGCAAATGGTGTGTGAAGAAACAAATCACGACCAGATCCGAAAAAATTGTAAGTAACTTGAACCACAAACAGGCTCTTGTTGCCAGAGATTCCTTCTCTAAATACATCTACTCGGCATTATTTGACTGGCTTGTGGACTACATCAATGCTGATCTTTGTCCGCCTGATGTGGCAGAGAAAATCAATTCTTTCATCGGAGTCTTGGATATTTATGGCTTTGAGCATTTTGAAAAGAATTCCTTCGAGCAATTCTGTATCAATTATGCAAACGAAAAGTTGCAGCAACAGTTCAACCAGCATGTGTTCAAGTTGGAACAAGAAGAGTATATCAAGGAGGAGATTGAATGGTCATTTATTGATTTCGCCGACAATCAGCCTTGCATCAATTTGATTGAGAGCAGGCTAGGTATATTATCGCTCTTGGATGAAGAGTCCAGATTACCTGCCGGAAATGATGAGTCCTGGGTTGAGAAGATGTATCAAAACCTTGACAAACCGCCTACCAACAAGTACTTTAAAAAGCCCAGATTCGGCCAAACAAAGTTTGTTGTCAGCCATTATGCTCTTGATGTTACTTACGATATCGATGGCTTTATCGAGAAAAACAGAGATACCGTTGGAGAGGGCCACTTGGATGTTTTAAAGAACAGCGAGAATGAAATGTTGCAGAGTATCTTATCGGTTATTGATAAGAATGCTGCCTCTGTTGAAGCAACCAACAATAATGCTTCAGGCAGAAAGTCTATTGCTTCGAAGAAACCCACATTAGGTTCTTTGTTCAAAAATTCTTTGATTGATCTTATGAACACTATCAACTCGACTAACGCTCACTACATCAGATGCATCAAACCAAACGAGGAAAAGAAGGCATGGGAATTTGATTCTTTGATGGTTTTATCTCAATTGAGAGCTTGTGGTGTGTTGGAAACCATTAGAATTTCATGTGCTGGTTTCCCCTCGAGGTGGACGTATGTGGAGTTTGCCGACAGATATCATATTTTGGTTCCCTCAAATGAGTGGATTAAAGTTATGAGTGGTGATACTACACAAGAATCAGTTGCAGGCTTATGCGATAAAATTCTCAGCGAGTTCATGACTGATAGACAGAAATATCAATTGGGTAATACGAAGATTTTCTTCAAAGCAGGAATGTTGGCTTATTTCGAAAAGTTGAGGTCTGATAAGTTACACAAATCTGCTGTCATGATCCAAAAGAACATGCGGAGAGTTTACTACCGCAAAAAATACTTGCAGATTCGTGAATCTATCATACTGCTCGATTCATTGGCTCGTGGCTTCATCACGAGAAGAAGAATCCAAAAGGACAGAGAAGAGAAGGCCGCTATAAGCGTTCAAACAGCTGTTAGAGGTTTTCTTGCAAGGAAGCAATACAAAACCACTCAGGATTCTATTCTTACTTTGCAAAAGGCTATTCGAGGCTTCCAAGCCAGAAAGAGAATTATGGAAAGTCGTATCGAAAGATCTGCAGTTATTTTACAAAGTTCTTACAGAGGTTTGTTGTCAAGAAGAGAATTCGGTGTTCAAAAGAAGTCTGCTATTACAATACAATCTATGATAAGAAAGAAACTTGCAAGACGTGAGTTCGAACAATTGAAGGTTGATGCCAAATCTGTTAACCATTTAAAAGAGGTGTCATACAAGTTGGAGAATAAGGTCATAGAGCTCACTCAATCACTTACGGGCAAGATCCAGGATAACAAGAAGTTGGTGGACGAAATTCTGAGTCTTAAAGAATTATTGCTCCAATCCAATAATGCAACTGAAGCATTGAAATTGAGAGAGGCCGACTTCAACTCCAAGCTAGACGCAAACAGTGAAGAGCACCAGAAAGAAATCGAGACATTGAACAAGGAGTTGAGCCTCATTCAACGAGAGTATCAATCAGCAGAAGCTAAGATTGAGCAATTGACCAAGGAGCAAGTCGAATTAAGACAAGAAGTGCAAAGAAATATCGAGGCTTTAACAGAAGCCAAAGAAGCTCTCGTGAAACGTGACACGATTGAGGTTGACTTGAAAGCTCACATTGAACAACTCAAAAATGAGATCACTGCACTTCAAACTCAGCAAGCTTTGGTGGCCAATGCCAAGATGAGAAGTGCTAGCAATAAACGCCACAGCAGTGCCGTCGGTTACAATGGGAATTCATCGCTTGAGCAGCCTCAAAGACCTGTGTCTGTTATTGCAGTTTCAAATGACGATTTTGTTGATGTTGATGATATCAATGATGCTTTATTCAGACTTTTGAGGGATTCTAGGAACCTTCATAGAGAAATTGTTGAAGGTTTGTTGAAGGGATTGAAAATTCCACCTGCTGGTGTCGCAGCAGATTTGACTAGGAAAGAAGTCTTGTTCCCCGCCAGAATTATCATCATCATTTTGTCTGATATGTGGAGACTTGGACTCACCAAAGAAAGTGAAGAGTTCTTGGGTGAGGTTTTAGCTGCCATCCAATTCATTGTATCGAACCTCAAGGATGATGAAGTCGTTCCAAATGGTGCCTTCTGGTTATCGAATACTCATGAATTGTACTCCTTCGTCTCTTATGCCCAGCAAACAATCATAGCCAATGATGCCTTGTCCCATGACATGAGCGAGGAAGAATTTGATGAATATTTAAAGCTAGTTGCTGTTGTCAAAGAAGATTTTGAGTCACTTTCTTACAATATCTACAATATGTGGATGAAGAAGATGGAGAAAGATTTAGAGAAAAAGGCAGTTTCTGCTGTCGTGATCTCTCAGTCACTTCCGGGGTTCATGGCTCCAGATAGCTCTCCATTTTTGGCTAAGGTGTTCTCTCCAGGTGTGCAGTATAAGATGGATGATATTTTGTCTTTTTTTAACTCGGTGTATTGGTCTATGAAGTCCTATTTCATCGAAAATGAAGTGATGAATGAGGTGATTTATGAATTGTTGAGGTTTGTGGACGCTTTGTGTTTCAACGATTTAGTCATGAGACGTAACTTTTTGTCATGGAAGAGAGGTTTGCAGGTGAATTACAATGTTACAAGACTCGAAGAATGGTGCAAAGGACATGAGATTGAGGACGGGTCCGCTTACTTGAGCCACTTGCTCCAAGCTGCCAAATTGTTACAATTGAGAAAAAACACCACTGAAGATATCGATATCATCTACGAAATTTGCTTCTCATTGAAACCAATTCAAATTCAAAAGTTGATTTCCCAATACTACGTCGCAGAATATGAAACGCCTATCGCTCCTGATGTCCTTCAGGTTGTTGCAGATAAGGTGAAGAGTACGGATGGATCGAATGATGAGTTGTTCGAAGTGATTTCCACTGATGGACATTTCAACGATCCGTTTAGAAATGTCAACTTGAGGCCTTTCTCTCGTGTCGAGGCTTACGTGCCTGCATGGTTGAGTTTACCCGTCATAAGGCGGATCGTCGAGCTTGTGGCAAAGAATGCATCCGCTCTGGAAAATGCGCTGGTTGGTGCTGATGCATGAGCATGAATTTTAGTATACAAGGAGAGCCGCAGTGTTTTGTGTATATGTATTAAGTTAAAGAAATGTTTGTATTAAAAAATGTAGTTCACTGTTTAAGCTTTTCCATTTCCTGTTGCGTTTTAGTTTTCATCTGTAGGGCGTGAAGGCCTTTGTTCTGAAATTCATCATCCAAAAGTTGATAGATGAGTCTATGCCTCATGGGCAAGTTTTTCCCCTCAAACTCGTTGCTGACAATTTCCAATCTGAAGTGGGATTCTACTATGTTAGATGCCAGGACCATTGCTTTATGGTGACTGTGCTTATGAGAATCATTCGAAACTTTCAAGAAGGACGGGTTCAACGAGGCAGTAATTTTTTCTATTATCAGTGTCTCGATTGGCCCTGGCGTATCTGAAGACTTGATAATCTGTGCAGCACTTGTCAGCATTCTTCTCAAATGATATTGCAAGCCTGTTCGGGAGAATATTGGTAGCATTTAACTGCTTGCGTATGTAACTCAGACGAGTAGTGGGTGATACAGAGGAGCGTTACTTGAAATTGCGAGTGCAATGGTGACGCGGGGATCGCATTACAAGCATAGTCAATTTTTCGTATATTAATTATCTGTGTCGATATGCTGCGCGTTAAAGATCTAAATCGGCGACTCAAAGAGGTGACCTTTATCTCTTCGTATTTCTTTCAGAGAAATCGAAGTATTACCTGACTCTCACATTTTGTCCTCTTTGGCCACGTTTTTCTAATTTTGCCTGCCTCTTGCTTTTGCCCTGCTCTGTGGCTCCGGAGTGCTGGCTTTGCACGGCTGGGGGGTTTTTCTTTAAGAAAGACTTGGCCAACGAACTGACCTTGTAAATTACGAACCCCGGAATTATGGTGTAAAGGTACCATACTTTGTTGGATCCGAACATTAGCATCAACAAATCACATATCCAAGTGATGTAAATACAATCAAACATGTATTCGAAAAGACCTGGGCCCTTGATGTCTTCGCCACTTTTGACAAGCTTGCTCAGACCGTTAAACTGATCTTTCGTGAAGACAGGGCGACCGCTTGTCTCCAAGACGTATTGGCATGCAAACGCTGGAAGTGAAAACAAGAAGAACTTCCACTTGCTGGAAGGCCTTTTGAAAACGAAAAGTCCGAGTAAGACGAGAGAGTTCACGACAAGAGAAATTATATGCAACTCTCTTAAAGTCTTGGTATTTGCGGATGCAACTTTTTTGCTACTCAGAGATGCCATCTTCGTGTTACTTGTGCAAAAATTGCTTCGAAGCTCAGTGTAAAATCGGGTTCGCAATGAAGATCTGGTGCTCGATTATGTGTACTCCCATTGATCAATGCGATAGTGTTCAAGACTATTTAAGCTTTCGTTGGCCGACCAAATCTGCAATATAATTATCGATAAAATAGTACCTACAATAGTTCAAGTACTAAATAAAATTTTCGACTTCAAATTTCAAAGACTTTGCCTATCACAGGTTTTTTTTGACGGACTTGGTATTTGGAACCTGAATGTGGCCGACAATGCGCTTGACCTGAACCTTGAAAATTCCGTTATAAAAATGAGATACCTGTGGCGGCACTATTGAACTGCTTAAAGTAATATTAATTTTTTGATCTATTACTTCAACCGCAGTCTTTGTGTATCTAGAATCGTCATATCTCAATTTGAGAAAAGCCACAAGAGCAGCGTAGTTCACCAAATTGAACAAAGCGTAAGAAGGGTCACTCCATAATTTGAACAACATCGTTGGGATTTCCCAAACGAGGTTTTGCAACAATAAAATTTCGCTGAATGAAGCGAAGTATAGGGCTTGTTCGTTGTAGTTCGAAGCGATGAATGTAATCTTTTCATTTATATTAGCTTTAGTTTGAAGCAGAGCAGGAATATAATCTAGGAAATTGGACTGAAAGTATGTTATGGAGTGAAAGAATGAATAGATTATGAATGATGTAAGTCCCATTGTCCAAGGATTCAATTTGAAACTTGTCACAAGGATAACCAAGGCGAGAGCAAAGTATTGTGCACTTTCATTTCTCAAGATTTGGATCTTCCTGAAGCTTCCGGGTGGAAGCTGCTTTAAAACGCATCCATAAGATGCCAATTCCAGAAGAATAGATAATTTGAAGAACTGCTTTTCTTTCGTCCTACTTATGAATCGAAATAAGAGAGAGGCGAAAAAGAACACGATAGCAAAAATATGCCCCATGAACCAATAGAGTTGGGCGCTTTTAGATAAGGTAAAAATTCGTTCCTTTAAGCTGCGTTGTGGTATGATTTTAGGAGGCATTGTAATAGTGGAGTGTTGTTCACCTGAGCTCGCATTAAGGAATGCCGCGTGTGCATTGCAGCTTTGCTCCTAGTCATGGTCATAGCATTATGAAACTCATATTCCAGAAAAATTTCCATGTCTCTATACAAAACGGGGTCAACTTCAGATTTCCTTCGACTCTATCTAAGAAAATTTTTCAAACATTAAAAAGTTGTGTCTTTTTTTTGAAGGTTTGTACTAGGTACCAGAATGAGCGCACTTCCGTCTAAATCTCCCATTTTCACACTATCCTGTTAAATAAATTTAACACTTGCAAAATAAAAAAAAGAGACATCCGGAATAGGAATATGAAGCACACTCGAGACTGCAGAATCAAAACTATACCTTTGGCAATGCTTAATGCAGCCAATAGCTCCAACACGTTGTCAACCTGCATGTTGTCTTTTCTGGAGTAGCCGAAGCAAGTTGCATTGCGATTGCTGACAGATTGAACTACATTGTCTTAATTTATTCAACTTCATCATGGATTTTTGCTTCTTTCTCATAGGGTGTATGTATTTATTCCAACAGGATTTCGGGAACTCAAGGATCTAAATACTAACGTTTAATAGTCAAGGAAATGAACAAACCTTTACCCGAGGGTGGGCAAGTGGCTTGTTATTGTGGTAGATGCCACAACCAATCAGCATTTGGCGTCAAAAGCAGCAATTGGGTAACTCTTTTCTTTATCCCAGTCATTCCCTTTTATTTTAGTAAAAGATTGAAGTGCAACATTTGTGGTGCTTCAGCGGATCTAGATTCTGGTGGTTTGGCCAGATTGAAGAATGGAGAATCGATTGCGATTGGTGGGTAATACTAGCTTATCCTCTAAATGTGGTGTTTAGCTCGAAAGTGCATCTTTTATGTACGGTTATATAACGAAAATTTATGATTCTATCGCATTAAATTTCCTTCATTAGAAGTTAGCCCTTGCTCTCACTTCTTCGCCATGCTTATTCGCTTTTTTGATGATCTCATTTTCATCCATAGTTAATAGTTGACGGTCCTTTATAACAAGTTGGCCGTTCACGACCACATTATCCACATCCGCTCCAGTAGCAATGTAAACAACCATTGAGACAGGGTCTCTCATAGGTTGCGCATAAAGCTTATCAAGCAAATTGATAGAAATAAAGTCTGCCTTTTTGCCGATTTCTATCGATCCGATCTCGTGATCTTTACCCAAAGCCCTGGCACCAATTATGGTAGCCATCTCGATCACCTTCTTTGCTGGAACTAGTAATGGGTCACCATGCACTGCTTTAGGAAGAAGCGAGGCCAACTTCATTTCTTGCAAAAGGTCCATGACATTGTTGCATGGACATCCATCGCAACCAAGACCCACCGGAATTTCCGCATTAAGCATTTCATTTACCCTGGCAATTCCGCTTCCGAGTTTCGCATTCGATGTTGGACAATGTGCCACAGAAGAACCCGTATGACTTAAGATCTCTATGTCCTGGTCATCCAAATGAACCATGTGTGCGAGAACTGTACGAGGACCGAGTAAACCGAGTTCCTTGCAGTAAGTCATGGGAGTGTGTCCTTTCGAAGCGAAAAATTCACGATCGGCCTTGACTTCTGCACAGTGCATAGTAACTCCAATATTCTTCTCTTTAGAAGCCTTTACCATTTTTCTGTACAATTCCTCAGAAACTCCACCGGGCGTTCTTGCACCAAACCAGACCTCAACACGCCCATCACCAGCCCCATCAAACTTTTCGTGGCACAATAAGGCATTATCGAGAGACCTTTCATCTTCAACAAGGCCACAATCCATGGTGATACCATCTTGGGTTGCATAGCGTGGTTGGTCCATAACAACTTTTCCGAGGCAGCCCCTGATACCAGATTCAACGACTGCCTTCACAGCTCCTTCGAAACCGTAACGCTCGGCAAACAAGGATTCAACAAATGTGGTCGTACCAGACTTCAACATTTCTGCAATTGTTAACTGAGCAGCCACATATCCATCTTCCTCTGTAAAACATCCTTGCATCGGCCACACTCTATGACATAACCATTCGATAAGTGCTAGGTCGTCAGCGGCAGTCCTTAAAAGAGATTGTGCCAAATGAACATGAAGAGATATCAAGCCGGGCATCAAAATTTGTCCTTTCAAATCATAAACTTTTTCATCAGGGTATTGTGCAATGATTTTTTGACTGTCACCAATGGCAATGATCTTGTCCTCCTTCACAACTATTGCCCCGTTATCAATAATTTCGAAATTCTTATTGACAGTGATAATATTAGCATTTGAGTACAACATGATATAATTCACGAATTGTTAATTTCCGGAGTTGGGGCCCCTAAGAATATCAAGAATGTGCAGCATTTTATAATGCCTTAAGATCAAAGGTCTTATCTTTTAGCTCGGATGATGCGACAAGTCGGTGCGGAGATAGCATTCGCAAGCCTGAAGCCGCACTGGCGCAGTAGACCAGCTCGAGTGTGGTGTATCCGAAGACTGATTTCTATATCAAAACAGGCCGTCAAATTGTATAATTAGTACAGTATATTCGCTTGAATTATCAGTAACATATGTGATGGATTATATCCTAATGTAGTGATTTAAAGTGTTTTTAACATGCAGAACTGAGCCATAGCTCGCGAAAGTGTCCCAAAGCCTGCGAAAGTGTCCCAAAGACAGTGAAAGTGTCCCAAAAAGCTTGATATTGCGCGTTTTCTTATCGATGAACCAATTACGACACAGTTTGCAGAAAACTTTCGCAAGATTGGAAGCAGCCGATTCGTATATGCTTTAGCATTTAATCTACAATCTTCAAAATTAAGTATGAACCTCACTTTGCTTTTTGCTACAGACAAATGTTTTGAGGCGTAGAATAATAAAATTAAAGCCGGGTCAAGTATGCAAGTATTTCCTTCAGGACACTAGTTTACACAATACTCAGGAAATTTCGTAATTCGCTCTCGAATACTTCTGTCTAAAAGCCGATTAATTTCATGATCCCATAACCAACTGTGACTATCAAGGCATAAGCAATAAGCGAACTTGGCACACCTCTAGTTATAAATGTGTTGACAGTCAAGTAAGGGTTCCCAAACTCATCTGTCATACAAATTGCGGTGACGTTTGGAAAGCCTGAGGTCGGCAAACCCATTGCGGCAGAGCAAAGCAAAGCACTAATCATTATAAGGAATCTCGGATGAGGATCCCTCATTTTCTCACCGATCTCAGACACTAGCGGTATCACAATTAGCGCAGCAACAGTGTGACTAACAAATGTAGCCATAGTCAAGATGAGTAACCCAAAAGTCAAGGTAACCCCGAACAAAGAGAGTCCTTCAACTTCTTTTTCAATGGTAACAGCAATTGTTGCCAAAAGACCAGAAGACGCTACAGCTTTGCCTAAAGCCGTTCCCCCCATTGCAAGTACCACAATATTCCAAGGATAGTTATTAAAGTCTTCAGTGGTCAACAAGCCAGGGCCAAAGAACATAATGATAGGTATCAATGCTATAATTCCCATTTCCCCAAAAATACCCTCTAACTTAGACGCGAAACACCATAAAACTATTGTTGCAACAGTCACACTCACTATGTACCATTGGATACCCGTGAACTTGTCATCCAAAGTTCTTATGGAAACAAGAGTCGTAGTCTGTGAATTGCACTTGAACGTCATTAATAAAAAAATCCAAATAACAATTAAAGACAAAGCACATATAGGAAGCGCAATTACAAACCATTGACCCCAAGACGGTTGCGGGTCCATTGCTCCAATCGCAATCATATTTTGGGGCGAAGCAATTGGAGATGCCATACCTCCTATATTAGAAGCAAGAGCAATTCCCAAAATCAAAGGACTTATGAATGTAGAGTCCTTAGGAAGTGTTCTGAGAAGTGGCTGAATCAAGGAAAAACAAAGAACTGGTGCTGCAACATTGGATACCCACATTGAGGCAAATAACGCAATTGACATTATCGTCAACAAAACAACTGACGGATTTGTACCTGCTTTGGATAGAACCCAAGTGGAAGCTAGCTTCGCTATATTGTATTTGGTCAATGAAGCCGCTAAGGTGAAACCTCCGAGTAAAAGTAAAATGACTGAGTTCCACATGCTCGAAAGAATAAATTTCGAAGAGTCAGTCGGAGTCATTGGCGACCCGTCAGTGTACTTGAGCACACCGAAGTTCACAATCAATAGCGGGACTAATAAAGATGTGACAAACAACGGGATAGTTTCTGTAGCCCATAATAGGGAAGCACAAACCAATAAGGCAAAGCAGTGCCTTTGAGATATGTCTTCAAAAGGAGAGACATTCAAAAGCAAAACAGTAAGACCAACTATCAACGATAATTTCACAATAGTAGGGTTCCGAAACGATATATTGAAGGATGAAAGACCAGATGACGACTTTTTGTTGGCAGAAGTCGAACTGTTCAAATTCGAATTAGCAGCCTGTGATTTTCTTTCCAATCCTATCATATCTCTCCACACAGTGTTTCTTTCCCAGACAACATGGTCTCGAAGATGAATGGAAAGCTCAGACTTTGCGATTTCTAAATCTTCTTGATTGCATATCAAAGCATAGAGCTTAACCAAAGACTCAAGCTTTTCGTTGATCATTTGCATAGTTGACTCTTTGAAAATGTATGTCTCTTTGGGTAATTTTTGAAGATAATCATCTTTGATATGTGAATTGAGGGATTTATCAAACTTCTTCAAAGCTTTCTTAAAACCAGTATGATTAAGCTCGATGAAGCTTTTGAGCTCTGACAAATTAGTGTAGAGACCAATGATTCTTTTTCTCAAGATGACTCTTGATTCAGAAAGAAGTAAAAGTTGAGGGGGAATGGAGTTTAGCTTCGAACCCCATGCTGAAGAATGGGGCGACTTCAAAACATGATCAATAGATTTTGATTTCCCAAGCTTAGCAGGTGTATCTCCACTATCGCCATGGTATGGCTCAGTCTCATCTTCATCATCATCCTCTATATCATCTTGAGTAAATTCAGTGTCAGGGTCAGTTTGCACCGGCAAACCCTCGTCAGAATATTCAGATCCACTTTTGCTCCGCCTTCTTCCGGCTTCATCAGTCAGGGGATACTTCTTCAAGCCATAGCGCTGAAAGCTTGTGTTTCCAACCTCAGTGTTTTCAAGTTCCCCTTCGAAAGCATTAATATCTCTTACTAAATCCTCAATGTTCAAGAATGTAAATTCCTCTTGAGTTTTAAAAAAGTCATCTATTTTTCTGAGTTCCAGATCCAAAGCAGAAAGGAAAACAGACTCTGAATTACTCGCTCCTGCTGCATTGGTAATCAAATGAGCTCTTTCGAGGTCACCACCTTGTTGTCTCAAGGATTCTCTCTGCAAAGAGTAAATGAGTTTCTTTAGGGTAGTATAAGATATGTATTTAGATGACCACTCTGGAACAGCGTTGAACTGAAGGGAATGGGAAAACTTCATGCTTGGGATGACAGTGGCTGTAGGATTGCGGTCAAATTGTTTTTCCGTGCACACTTATTATTTACGAGCTTCTCGAACGAACAGAGAAGCATTTGCGACCTTACACCAAATTGAGTTAATTGATAAATTCCAGCACACCTATATGTTTACTTTGTATATATATATAGCTGCTAAAGTTCAACTGAATTATTGATTGAAAAAAATTATTATCGACTCCTAATTTTATCCACAAATTTAAAAAGGCGGTGGGCGCTTGACTTGGAATCGCGTTTTCCCGAAATTCCGATAAAGCGAGTGGGGGTAGAGAGGGGGACTAATAATCTTGCGCGCTTTTTCGAAATTGGAGACTTTCAGGCCCGAGTATATGGATTTTCTAGCCATTATTGATCGTAAGTTCCTTTCACGATCAAAACTACTTTATACCACAAAGACTACGGAAAACCAAAGTGTTCTGATTGTTAAATCATTAAGGACAATCGCCAATCATAAACTCAAATTTTCATTTCTTTCGGCAATCATTGTTTTTTGCTGGATTATATACCCGTCCTTTCCTCGAAGCAACCACACCAAAGATAAACAAATGTTTTCCAAAAGACCAGATAAAAACACTACGGGCTTAATTAACATGAGAAATGATTGCTTTGCAAACTCAAGTATTCAGGCGTATTCTTCATTACCAGGCTTGACTGAATATCTTAACAAGATTTTGGATGCGTACCTGAGAACGATTGATATTGTGAAAAGCATTGGTATCGACTTGAACGAGATTATATCAATAGAGTCAATATCAAAGCTCTCGCACTCAAAGTTCAACAACAAAGACCTAACTGATGCAAAGAAAAGTGTGCTGGAGTACTTCAAAATTCCTTTGCACATTGCTTTAGCCAAGATAATCAAAAAGTTACAAGAAACCCAAATGACCACTAGAACTGTTTCAGTATGGACATTCTTGCATGAAATTGAGAGAATCTACAACGCCAAAATATCGAGATCCCAACATGATGCACACGAACTCACTCAACTTATAAATGAAACGCTCGAAACAGAAAATCTTGTTTGTTTAAAAATTTTCAAAAGTTTGAAAGAACATTTGATAACGAAAAACTTGTATTCTCATGAAGTCGAAAACATTGAATTTCCAGAGTTTCCTTTTGGTGGTTTGGCCTTGAGCCAGATGAAATGTTTGACATGTTCATACGTTTCCAAGCCCAATATCACCCCTTTTTTAATGCTTACTTTGCACCCTCCCCAAGAAATAAGTTCTGACCTTGAAAAGTTACTTGATGAAAATGAGTCGGAAACAATCACCGATTATTTTTGTTTGAAATGCAGAATTCTCAAAATTGTGGACAATGAAGTACTTTATCGAGAGCAAGGAAAAAAGAATGAGCCGGAGGAAGAGGCTATTGTCTCCAAGTTATTCGAATTGAATGAAGACGAGCATCTTTTCATCAATGAAGATTTGTCGCCAGACCTTGAGAAGTATTTGAAAGAATACAACAAAATTGGTTTGGAGGGTCTGAAGATAACTTCTACTGTGTATCGTCAAACACACATTTTGAAGCCACCAAAGGTCTTTGGTATTCATTTATCTAGATCTGCATTCGATGGTGTCACAGTAACACGGAATCCTTGCAGAGTAAGTTTCAGTGACAAATTGTCACTCTCAATTGATGAGAGTTATCTTGACGACTTACAAAAATTTCAACAAGGACCTCTTGATGAGCCTATCGCCGAGAAAACCGGTACTCGTTTATTGACGACAGATGTCGATGACATGGAAGATGAAAACGTACAGAGAGAGGATGTTGATGAAAAAGGTGAGGATGGAGACGATTCTGATAATAGCTCAGAGGCAGATGGAGAAGCAGATGGGCTGGACATTGATAACACAGACTCAGACTCTCTTTCTTCAGTTGACAGTTCTCCTTCTTTGATCACGGCATCCAAAGCAGATACGCTTAATAGTGCTCCAATCTCTGAAGATCAGACTAAGAGTTTGATGAAGCATTTCAGCAAGTTCAAGTTCAACGAGAATAATGTTTACAAATACCGCTTGAAGGCGCTTATCAAGCACCAAGGCTCTCACACTCAAGGGCATTATGAATGCTATAAAAGAAAACCCTTGTTTGTTAGGGACACAGATGGTAACTACATCAAGTTATCTCCAGAGATAGATGAGGAACTTTTGTCGAAGGTAGATGGTCTGAGCGATGATAGCGCCAAAGATGGTTCTAAAACCCGGACATCCTCCACGTCCACAGCAAATCTGCAAGACACAATAGAGGGAGATCGTGGAAAAATAAGAGAGAAATTTTCTATGATGATGGGCCGTAGGCCCTCCATTTTTCAAGCTGATCCCACTCAGGCAAATTTGCAAGAAATTATAGACTCCGGTCTTGCAACACCAGCTGAAGTTTTCGTGGAAGGTGGCGATTATTTTCAAGCACCAAGCGCTCAAGACTTCCAAAAACTGTTCAATAAATTCGCAAAAAACAATTCGCATACTACAAGCTCCAAAATCAAGATGAAAAAGATTCCATCCATCATTAAGTTTCCATACTGGAGAATTGGAGATGCGCAAGTATCTGAGGTATCAAAATCGGCGGTCATGTTCGAAACCTCCAGCGCCTACATGCTTTATTTTGAAAGACTTGATCGCAAACAGATCAAGAAATAATTGGTCGCACAAAAATATCACGTGTGACGTTTATTTTCTCATTAAATATGAATAGATTTGTAATCAATCAATGTTCCCGAGCTCCGGTTCATCTCAACGAGCTGCTGGTAGTAGCAGCTCTCTCGGGGTCCCCCAAAGAAATCCCGGACGAAATAAAGTTGCTCTTGCCCCGGGACATTCTCCTCTTGACTGGGCAGCCTTGACTACGAAAACCCCTGCACATATTATGAGAGGTGTTCAAGCAACGACACCGCCTGCTCAATTTGTGCAAATACCTATATCAGAACTCCAAAAACATAAAACTCAGGATAATTGCTGGACTTGTATACACGGAAAGGTTTACAACATAACCCCTTACGTTCATTTTCACCCCGGTGGAATTCAAGAAATAATGAAATGCGCCGGGCGGGATGGCACTACATTATTTAATAAATACCATAGTTGGGTCAATCCGGAACGGTTACTCAATAAGTGTATGATTGGTGTTCTTGTGAAATGATCGATTTGGAATTATTCTTTCCCTATAATTATCCTGTCCATTTTCCAGTCGTGATCTTCTGTGGGTATAGAATCTACCAATTGCTCACGAAGCCCGATCCCAATCAAATAAGGCGACGATCCATAATGTTTCAAATGCAAGCTTAAGAATTTGTCGTAATATCCCGCCCCGTGACCGAGTCTATCGCCAGTGTCTGTAAATGCCACGCCTGGGACAATCATTACGTCAAGCTTGCTTTCGTCGAAGAGATTCTTTCCCTCCGAGGGTTGCCTTAAATTGTATTTTCCTTCGGGCTTTAAATTAGCTACTTCTTCCATAGACGACACGCTTAAGAACTCCATTCTAGATTCTCCTTTTTCTGTGAAGAAGCACCTAGGGAGATAAACCTTCTTTCCATTGATCATGCAATACTCTATAATTCCTGATGTATCGACTTCTACATTCGGCATACTCATAAATAGCCCAACTGAATTTGCATGCTTGAAATGTTTGTCTCTTACTAATTCAGTCAAAACCGATTGTGATTGTATGTCCACAGTATTTCCTTTCAATGATAGCAAATTTGCCTTTATTATTTTGCGCAAAGTGTTCTTGACTTTCATGAATCGAATGGACTGGATCTTTGCTTCTTTTTCTGTTTTTCGTACAATTTGAATCGAGACTTCGATGAGTCCAAAGCCGATATACGCGCGAGTCCTCTTTTTTGCATATCGCACTCACAGAGGACCCACTATAAATTTCATAGCTAAAAAATAATAACTTCGGCTAATACTTGTTCATCGTATATTTACTATCGTTTCTGAAAAATAGGCCTAATTTAAAAAGCTCCTTAAAGTACTCAACCGAAGTATAGAGCTATGTCACCTTCACAACTGACTCATCGAACCTAACAGACTTCCTGCGTTCCCCATTGTAGTCGAGAGGTATTTCGAGCTCCTCACCTTCAACTAAATCACTTGATACTTTTTCGAGCATTTCCTTGATATCCTTTTTCTCCTGATTTTGCTCCATGACGCTCGACTTTCTTCTCTGATGGGATTTAGCTTCTCTCTCACATCTGTCGCAATTGCAAATAAAGCCCCAGTTAACGCGAAGCTCTCTTCGCCTTTGGTTAGTCGTGTGGGTGGGATTCACATAAGAAGTGGTGAGCTCTTCGCCTGCCTTCAAGTCCCTACTGGCGTACACTTTGAGACCATCATGCTTCTTAAGAGAAGTTTCAACGTCCACATTGGGTGCACAATTGTGGTTCAAATGAGACTGTAAAAGATAGACGCTGGAATCAAGATTATTGATGTTGTAAGATCCAATCATAAGAAGGAACTCATTATAGCTTATTCCTTCGGCTGATGCCATTGGAAACACACCCTTAAACATCTCGTAGCCCTTTTCCCAAAGTGAATCTTGTTGCTCTTCAACGAATAGTGCACCACCTTGCATAGAATCAAAAGCACCTGCTGACAGATTTAGAGCCTTATATCTTGTTTTTTGGGAAACTCGAGCCATGGCCTTGAATTGTTCACCTTTCTTCTTTGATTTATCAAGAATAATGTCAGCATAGATAATAGCTATAGCATATAGCGCATTCCACTGTTCTTCAATGCAATACTGTGCAAACTTGTGAAATCTCTCTGGATCTACTCGTTTGATCGTTGCTTTCGAGCCATGCTTCAAAGCAGCATGCCGCACCTTGTCCAGTCTCTTGCATGCAATAGAACACCAAATTTCCAGACATACATTACAATCAAGACCTCTTAAAACAGATATACCTGACATAGATCTTGATGTATCATTCCCAAGCTTACCACAATATGTGCAGGCTTTACCGATGTTTATGAGTTCAAAATGTGACAACAGCGGCACTAGAAAAAGTGGAGGTTCTTCCCATATCAAATCACCCTTCCGTATTGGTTCTTTCGTAAAGAGTCCTTTCCCTCTATCTGAAGTCATAACTAATTTCACTGCATCTGGTAGACAAATGTGGGGAGTCTCCTTCGAAGTAATGTCTTTCGCATAGCTAAATTGTTCGGTGGGTGTATTCGGCATGAGGCCAAACTTTTGAAGGTGCGTTCTGACTTCTTCCTCAGAAAATTTCCAGTGAGCATGTCTAGATTTCACGAGGGCATAGAGATCGGGCACCCCACAAGACTCAGTTGATGGGTCTTCCTTCCATAGAGAGATGATGGAATCAACGACTTCTCTCTCATGTGGAACATGGTCAGACTGGATTTGTTCTTTAAGATCGTTAATCTTCACGACTTCTATATCGCTTGCGCCCATCGCTGAATGATTCACTGTAGGACTCGAGGAAAACTGAAATTATTTAAGATGATCTGGTGACCGTATTTTTCTCATATCCTGCATATAACTAGAGAATCTTATGAGCGATGGTATTCTGGAGATATCAAAGTTCGCAACTAAAGAGGTACGAAACTTTCTCTCCTGGATAATATTGTTGATAATTTCTTGTGAGTCACTTTCTTCTTGAAAAGTTCTTCATCTTTTTCAAAAGAGTTCTAGAAATCTGCCCTGCCCCCTCACAATTATCTTCCCGCGTGTATATACAAGACCGCCTATATCTTCAAGCGAAATATCAGGTACATTCTTCCTCCTGATATACCCATTTATACCCATTTGTGTCCCACTCAACAGATTGCAAGACAAGTAATTGCACTGTATCTTTAGCAGCCATGATGCAGCACAAAGTGTACTTGAAAATGACTCACTCAAGTAAAGTCGGAGTCGAGGGATCTACCTACTCATAAAATTTTGGAACCGAATATGGTATCACAGAATCTCCCAGAATTGATGGGAATTCTGATAAGTATTGATTGCAATTTTCTCACTTCCTTGAGACTACTCTTTATCCCTGACTTAGGAACGCCTCACTCTCGACTAATACCTCGCCTTTATCAGACAAAATCTTACTTTTGATAAGCTTTCCTGATGGACTAGAATGATTGCTCTCATAAGCGGAGGTCTCTATAGCCAAAACTTGATTAGCAAAAGTCGGATAGCGATAAGACACACTTAAGGACTTCACTTTAAAATAACTCATTGAATCGTATGATCCAGCACTGAATAAAGAAGCGCTTGCTTTAGACAGTTCATTGAGCAAAGTCGCTATAACACCACCATGGACAAGAAATGGATAACCGCACATCCTGTAACCTAGATGAACCAAAGAGACTGTCTTCTTTAAATCTGGTTCGAAGAAAAGTACTGGATTGGCCATAATACCGCCAGGTTTGCTTATGAATTGACTAACGAGAGTCTGTTTTCTTGCAGAGTTAGCGAGCATAGAGTGGTTCTGACCTTCAATCTTCAGCCATTTCTCGGTATTTGAGTTTGCAAGCTTTTGATATAAGGGATGTGATTTGATTTCATATTGAATTCTCACAGGCAACATGCTATTATCTTCAGGCTTCGTAAATCTGGTATATTGTTCAAAAATTGTTTCGTTAAAAGCTAATGTTGCCCCCGCCAAAAATGAAACAGATACCAACTTCCAGTTAAAATACGACAACTTTTTGAAGGGCATCGGAATACTTACAGGCCTTGAAGAACTCCTAGTACCATAATGCCGTCTGCAAGACATCACTATTATCGCTGATCGGTACACACGAAAGCAACGAAACAATTCCCACAAATTCTAGGTACCGCATCCTTAATCAGATTGAGATACTGCATATTACAACATACTGAAACTACTTCAATATACTCGCTACCATTACTTCAAAAAAAATGCTATGTAATCTCGGTCTACACGAGTTGACGACTTCTATTATTCTCTCCAAATCTTACATTGCTTACTTATGATTCTAACTCTGTGGAATTCTTAAGCTGTCCTAAGATTCTTCGATCCTACTTCAAAGAACCGTATTAAAATATAAATCGCACAACTAAAGGGAACATTGGCAAGCTATCGATCAGTTATTGCTAAACGACTAATTACTGCACAAATATTCACGATTCCGTACTTTACAGGGTACTACATAACTAAACAACCTAACAAATTGCACAACGACTTAGATTTCAAACCAGAATACAAAACTAATATTACAGAATTGACAAAACCTAGTTTCACAAACAAAATATAAAATATAGTCCTATCTCAATAAACTTCACTGCATTTAAATTCCTTTCAGACACGACAAAATCCCCTAAACCATATCCATAGGGTACATTAACTTCCTGACTTCATGAATCCACAAATATCTCAATTCATTCAGATTCGAATTATTTCAAACGTACTTAACACAAAAAAACACTTCCCGTAATAAATAGACAAACTTCGACACATATCGGACACAGCCGCATACACAAGCCCTCTCTCTACAAATATCATACAAATGTCACAGCATTCAACTTCAATTCATTAGAATAATATTCCTGGACAATTTCTATCAAGCAGGGTTACTAGTTATTGGTGTTTCAATGTTTTAAGATATTAAAAAATATATGTATATAGGCCACTTCGCGGCCCCATATAGGATATTTCAATATTTCTATCAAAGGGTGCATAAATTTCAGCGGTATATATACCCACCATACAATTTAAATGAATAGATCGACAATTTACATCCCTATTAAGGGACACTATTTCATTTATTGTAATTATATTTTATCCCCATTGCAAGCTTTTATTTATATATATATGTATGTGTTGCAAAGCAACTTATAAAATTAATTACATTCCCATATATTTATCTAGATCACTATATATTTATATTATGCCCGCTTCGCGGGGAGATTCCGTTTCTCAAATCAAATCGTCTGTACTATAACGTATAACCCTATAATATACTCATTAGCAATAATCGTGACACTACAAGAAGAAAGATATCCAATGGCTCAAAATATATGGCTAGGGTGCGCTGCCATACTAAATTTCTACTTAGATCAGTCAGTATTAACCTCGGTCTTTAATCACATATGACAAAATTCCAATGCCTTGCCAAATTAATAAAATACCGTAGAATACATAAATTGAACCAGATACGGGAAGCCATTCGCCAATATTCAGAATTCTAACCATACCGTGAAGTGCAAATTAATAGCATACTGTGCGAATTCCTACCTATCAGCAGAGATGCTTTTCGTTTGATGATTAGCATACTTCTAAGCTCCAAAACGACATAGATCAGAAGCTGGAAACCGGACCGAATGAACATTTACCAATATCATATATTTATAATTTCCGATACTAACAATAATCCGCTTGTTAAACAAAAAAACCCGATGACGTACGCAACTGCTAAATCTGCGATAGTACCCACTATGCTGCTATACTTCATGACTACTGATCAATTGCTAATGCTTGTATTCCTTTCGTACCACCATCTGCTGCGACCTCGATGATACTAGGAGACTGTCCTTTACTCAAAGATTATTATATTACTAGTTTTCATGCTCCCGTAGCAGTATATTTGAAATTTTAATATCGCTACAATAAATTTATTTCGTTCCTAAATAAATTGGTTTTTTACCGAAGAATTCAATGTTCACAAAATTATTTTAGATACCCCTTAATTTCCCTGTGGATGATTGGTTTAAACTGTTAACCATTTGTAATTATTAAGTTTTGTCTATAAACGGCACAGCATATGCAGCTTAGCTCATTAGTACTTTACCCAAGTTTCAGACTGGTCAAGATTATCATTAAGCATATATTCTCGGCTAACATCATTCCTCTCCGAAATATTAATTCGTAAATGCATGATATAGAAACAACGTCACTTAAACTATTAAATTATTAACCTTCTTTGAGAAATGCAATGTACTATTTCTGAGGTGTAGCAGATTATATAGTTGTTTATTACGTCCAAATTTTCTTACTTTAATCTTTCAAGGTTTTTCTTCACCTGTTGTCATACCTTCTACTATGTAAATTATTTTTTGAGCTTCAAGTAGTGAGGGTACTTTCAATCAGCTATTGCTTGTAATTATTTATCGAGTACTTTACGTCTTGCTACTTTATTTTCTCTTGATATGCATCTTTTTGGCGTGTGCTTCTTTTTTATCAAAAAATCTAATATTAGGAATGTGGTGTGTTTGTTTGTATTATAGGACTTTTTTAACGGTTTGAGTGCTGGATTGGTTACTTGGTTCACTTCAGTGATACGCAAAGTCGCTGATTTGGCAACTACTGAAGCAAGTTCTATTCTTTAGTGCAGTTAGACTACGAGTATAACTATTGAATGGTTTATGCATTCTCTAGATCGCAAGGCTGAAAGCGATTCATGTTACTGATTTGTGTTGTGAGCCCTTTAAGTCGTCCCAGATATTGCGGGCCTAATATCGGATAATTGCTTCATGGTAGGTCTCTGCATCTATGTCACCTATGTATGCGCGGTCACCAAAGCCGCCAACTAAGTATAGATGGTTCACATAAATCTTCGCCCATCGTGATTTATGCGGGGATGACCCTCTACTAGGAAGCCACCAACGGGAGTCTGGATGTCTTGTTGTAAAGCACAGTTCCAATTTCTCAATTTTCTTATCATCTTTGAGGTCGATATAATTCAAATTTCCCTTTAAGTTCACCCTTGGTGATCCGGCGGGAGATGACAGTATTCCCCCTGGGTAGCTCATGTTAACAATGTCCAGTGCCCAATGATCGCCTGTTCGGATGGTAAAAGAGTAAGAAGACCCTTTCAATATATTCTGAAATGCTGAACCAATTTCCACAATAAGCCAATATGGATCCCCATCGCCATCGCAATCAGCATAATATTCCATGAAAGAAACTGGATATTCTCCGGACTCACTGTTTTCGAGAGTATTAACATTCATTAAGGACTCCCTGAAAACCAATGTTCGGGCAACTGTTGCCCCTTCTTCTTCAGTTAATATGTGCAAATTTCCTTCCGAGTCATTCGAAAGAGGTTTTTGAACTCTTTGTGAAGATATCATATTAAGGGCTGCTAGAGTATTCAATATTTTCATTTCTACTGGCAGTTGTTGATTCGGTAGGAGGGTGTACTCCGCGTTTCGGAATTGAAATATCGCACCAGCGTATGCCCGCTTGCACATAGCATTTGCAGTTCAATTGTAGAGATATACTCACTCGATAGAAATCACGATGAGAGAAAGTTCAACTGCATTAGTCGTGTCTCTCGGTTTATTGTGAGAATCATTACACAATAGTATAAGACGGAAGTCTCGGCTTTAAATAGTATATCAAGATTTTGTCACGAGCCCCTAAGGTCTCAAATCTCGATGTCACCGATCACATCATTGCTGTTTATATCGTTCAGGTCCTCTTCCATGAAGTCTTCCCCATAATCGTCATCTGGATTTCTTATTGTACGCCTGCCAAGTTTGTCAGCCTCCGCACCCAGAAGAGGTGTTGCACTTCTGTTAATTTGGGAATACTGAGAGCTGTTGATCGCCGTAAGATATAAAAAGCACACTCTTTTCCTTCTTTTATTGTAAATAAACCAGTAGTATGACCACATAGTTTGATAAGGATGATTGAGGTCCTCCAATATGGACAGATCGGATGGCTGAAATTCGTAAATTTTACAACCTGGGTCACCCATGTGTGTCAATATGTCGTTCGCTTTTGGCGAGTTTGCATTGCTGAAGCTACTTTTTCGAGTTTCGGAAATATTTTGAGACGAGATATTCGGCGAACGAGAAGGGATGATATCCATATAAACATTGATGGTGTCCCAAATCCAGCTAAGTAGGTCCTCTCTTTTACCAAGAGAAATCATTTCGCTATTGAAACGATTTATTAAATCTTCCGAATTTTCAAGCTTGTGGAAATTTTCTGTTGAAGGCTGCAAATTAGAGAAGTCATGATCGGGATAGGTAGCATTCAAAATCGCTATTAAGTACGCGAATGTTTTCCTTGTGGAAGCCTTCTTCAAAGACCCGAATGGAGACTCATCAACCGCATACTCTTCGTTGCTATCGCCGAGAAGGGACAGGGATAAATTGGATCGGTGCCCCATGTGATCAGCATTCTCGAAAAGCTCTGATTTGTTGAATGTAAACAGGTTTGAGCTGCTACGTCTTTCACGCTCCAAAATGTCAGCACTGGAGCTTCCCTTCCGCACAAAATTAGGATGAGGGGGCGAAGCACTGCTACCGAATATAGAATTGACGGATTGTTTCCTTTCTCTATCAATCGATTGAGAAAGTTGGTGATCTTCCAAAATTTGCTCCACGTGCTTGTCTATTGTTTTGAATAATTTCTTATCTGAGCCAATTGGTTTTGTTGTGAATAGGTCACAGCCACCTTTAATTATTAGATTGTTGTCAAGGGATTGGAAATTAAGTTCTTGGTTTACCAACTCTATGTCGAGCTCGTCCATAAATTTCATCTTGGGTAATGAAGGAGAGTGAGACAAGCAAGACTTCCTTATCAAAATAAGTCTTGAACCGCGACGAAGAGTCGGGTCACGTGACACATTCTCGTACTTCCAGCTTCACAATCTCAAATTCGACAAAATCTGTATAATCTGAGCAAAGATTCTTCGAAGAGACAACTTTTGCGAAGCGCCTCAACTTCCATCTTGAAAGTTGCTGATTTAGATGCAAACTTTGAGTTTCACTCGAATCGGGTTCACGTGGCGTAGATCTATCGTCGTTGAATTCGGGCTCGTAGATTTTCCAAAGTAATATTCTCTGCATAGCGAGCTTGGACCACGTGTAGCCCAAAGCCGGTGTTTTCTTTTCAGGTCCGCTGACATGCGCTAATTTTTCATTTGAAGGTTTCATTTCCTCGTTCCTATCTTCAAATGAAAGAATTTTTCTCTTTTTGTTGCCATGTTTCTCACCCTCTTGGTCGTTTTTCATCTCCAGTATTACTGATGCCAGATTCCAACCTGAAAACACACCTACTTGATTTTCAAATTCGAGAGGTTCATATCTTGGGGCAGAAATGCCATCAGAACTTTCTGAGCTGAAAACGTCACTCACTTGATTAGAAATTAAAACAGCTACACTGTATTCTCTTGCCAAACTCGACAAGTATTTATACAAGTGTAAAAGGTAATGCTTTTTCGAGGTTCGATTTTTGAATGTTGAGTCGCTTTTCAAATAAGCATTGGCCAGTTCGTCAAGCCGAGTCTTGAGTTGGTGAAAGCCGGGAGTCGAAGAAAGCTGGGCTTCTTGTTGTGAGAGATAATCTTTCAAATAAGCGGATGTGTTGATAAAGGCATCTTCCGATCTCAAATGATGACCTATGCTATCGATAAAGATCATTTTGACTTTTCTCCCACATGCTGTTTCTTTCTCTAGCTTGGCCCTGAGCTGCGTAAAAACTATATGGTCTAGATTTTCTATATCCTGACAATATATGTACGAGATGTTCTCAAGAGCCTTCTTATCCAGTGAAGTAAAATCCGAGAGACGTCTGCTTTCCATTAATGCTTCCGTGGAAATGTAGATACTACATTCTCGCATATGTTTGTTTTCAGTTAGAGCTTCCATCCGTGCTGCCAACCAGAGAAGAAATTGTGATTTGCCCGTGCCACTAGCTCCAAAAACCTCTGTTACTTGACCAGGGTGAATTCCCCCGCCCAAATTTGTATCCAACGACTTTAATCCCGTAGGTATAGCATTGTTTTCTGAAAAACCAATCGGACGCAATTCAGAAATCAAGAATTTTGAAAATCCTTCTAAGCAGATGGTTGTCGGGTCCAACGACTTTCCCACACGAGATGCCAGCACGCCACTTTGCGTAGTTGACGTGATATGGTTTATAAGGTCAACAGAAGTCAAACCACTTCGAACCAGTGTGTTCTCCACCGCAGTATATGATTCATCATTCCAAGTTCTAAAGATGTTTGGAAACTCCTTCCCTAGATCCATGAACAATACTAATGAAACGAGAATTTTTGCGCTGCGCGTGATCGAGTTGATTAGGGCTGAGCACCCAATAAGTACTTTGGAAAAATAAATAGTAAAGTACATTTACGGAGATACGACCAGAAGAGTTATGCTGCTTCAATTGACTAAAAGCTAATGAGCACCAGAGATGAAGAACCACTTGTCGATAGACTTGTCGATTGGTGCTGCTGGGAGAGGAGAAGCCTCAGGAACTTGAGCAGATTCACTATAAGAAGCAGTAGCGGTCAAAGTTGTGTTTGTCAAATCAATCTCACCAGGATTAGTAGATCCCTTGATCAATTTGTCCCATGCTTCAGCGCACTCTGAGATAACTTCATCAGCGTATTTCTTGTTCTTACACTCACCAGAGAAGGCGAATTGATTCTCGGGCTTTCCATCAGGAATTTTGTAAATTCTGAACCACTCATTGGTAGCCCTCAATAACCCGGGCAAGTGAGTCTCAACATCCTCGATGTCATTCAACTTAGAAGCCAAAGGATCGTTGACGTCAATTACAATCACCTTCCAATCGGTTTCACCTTCGTCCAACAATGCCATAACACCCAAAACCTTAACTTGCTTAACCTGGCCGACAGTTGCAACCTGTTCACCGATTTCACAGACATCTAAAGGATCATCATCTCCTTTTGCCTTCGTCTCAGGGTGAACTTGGTTAGGGTCTTCCCATGTTTGTGGGAACGCTCCATAGTTGTGAATATATCCATGGTGTGGGAAACAGTTTCTCACAAATCTCAACTTACCCTTCTTAGTGTCTTGAATAATTGGATTCAACTTTTGCTCTTTGGAGATTTCCATCTTGGCATTGGTCCACCTTGGAACTTCGACAATCATGTTAAGGATAGTCTTTTCCTTGTTGGCGTACAAAGGGATGTCATGGAATGGAGAGATTGGCTTTCCATCCTGCTCAATGTAGACCTTGTGTTCCAAAGTGTTGGCAGCACCAATTTGACGGGTAGAGTAAGACATTGTGTGTAGTTGCTGAGACGAGTGTCCAAAATTCTCCAGTAATTTTTTTTAGGTGGTTTGCATATAGTTCAGTCACGTTATATCACCTGTTCAAGATATACAACACTTTTCGCAACAAGTAATTATTCAAATCATTAGCGACCATAGGGTTGCAAATGGCGTTGATCTCTGCTTTTTTGGACAATAGCATTCCTCTTGTAAGCTCTCTACAAACTAGCTTTGTATTGTAGCAGTCAATCTGATCTGTGCTCAAGTCAATGATCTCTTTAAGGAAGCACATAAGTAATTTCCACTCCCTTTTCGCAATTGTGAGAAAATCACGCTCATACTCAAGTAAAAATGCCCCAGCAAGCTTGAAGTTTCGAACATAACCTTGGTAAGTAAACAAATAATTCCAAAAAATTCTCAAACCATAAACATCAGAGTCGAAAAATCCTAAGATAGGGATTTCAGGGAGCTTTTGTCTGATTATTTGTGTGGCAGTCCTTGTTGCATGATCTGGGAACCCCTTTCCACTTATCAATATAACTGAGAGCTTTGAATCCTTGATGAAAACACTAAAGGACCTGAGAATGGCTTCTTTCTCAAGAATTATTACAACATCAATGCTTTTGTACAGATAAATTGATTCCAACGCTTTGAAGTTGGGTATTATGCTCAAATCGTTATCATATCGTAAATCCAAGGTGAAATTTGAAGCAAATTGCAACTTTATTTCTGGACCACCCCAAATCACTCCTTTCGTTGAGGGTACAATATGCAAATCATCATCCATATACAACCCTAGTGACTTACAAATTCTCTGGAGGGCAATATTCAGATTCTCCTGGTTGCCGTGGAAAGCTGCAACATCTCGATAGTAAATATCCCTCAATGTAGTTCCACCTGGGCTGTCTAAATTGAAAATCAGGAGTCTAAGAGCAAATACAAGAGATGAATAACGAATTGATTGGCTTTTTGTCTCAGCAAACTCACGAATACGAACCAATTTATCTAATCCTTCTTTGCGCTTTCGCTTGGCAGAATTTTTTGTTTGTAACACTAACTCTTTGCCACTGAGGCATATGAAAGAACATGCTCTCCAAGCAGCTGAAACAACTTCTATAGGCCTCAGGCTTCAGGTTAGAAAATTGTCTAGAAAACTAAGTCTGAAACATACTTTTGGTCATCAATTCTCCTCACAAGGTCATACACCTCTGTTTTCTCCTCAATCAAACTTTTCAAAATAATGCTGTGGATCATTACCGAGAAGGCTGCAAAAGCTTTGGATTATCCGCCCTCGACCTCACAATTTAAGTTAAAATATGCAAACAAGATCAAAAGGTGGGGTGGTAAATCTGGTGAGCCGTTCACGGTTGGTTCAACTCACTTCCTTGTATTTTATGATTTTTTCTCGTAACCGCCTTTAAGTACGAGAATTCAAGAAAGATGCGAACCGTGTCTTGTAAGTTATGCTGTTCAAAAAAATAATCTTCTAACTGTTTTGATTTTAAGACCAATTTAGCATCGAGAATCATCAGATTTGGTTATCGAAAATCACAGACCCGGAGCTCATAAGAACCCGTAAACAGGAATAATTTATACTTCCACTCATTTTTTCTCTATCAAAAACGAACACCAGCAAAAATAGTCTTATTCTGCATACAAAGAACACCCCTCAAATTTCCCGAACAAAATTCGTAGCAGAATAGAACTCAGTCGTCCTTTTAAAGAGGCACATTTCCTGTCATTTTTTTTTTTTTTTGTTTGAAGTGGCTTATCATAGAAAGTATCGACAATTTTCCACCGAAATGCCTGTTATCAATCGCGATGACTCTGACTTGTTCAAAAGATTTTACTACACATCAGGTGGCGATTTTAACGGAGCACGTTGGGCCTTCTTTGCAATATTGATCGTGATCATAATCATTTTCATCTTGGGAACCATAAGAGTTAACAAAGGTCGTGCCAGAAAGGGGAATCAACCTATCTATGGAACTAGGTGGATGACGCCACCATCATATCTTCAATCACAAGGACAACACAATCTTAACTCGGACGGCCAAAATGCATATGTTCCTGCCTACACAGCAACAGCAAATGATAACGATTTGGGCTATTATGACCCGAATGGAAATTTCCACTCAAATCCTAACACTAAAGCTCCTCAAATGCCAGAAGCAGCACACTATAGAAGCACTTCAAATACTGGATATCCATCTGGAAATGGAGACAGTGCACCTGTGGTCAATGACGAATCTTCAATGTACAGAAGACCTAGTGGACCGCCTCCTAACGGCGAAAATCCTTCGTTGCACGACAATCTGTTTCAAAGACCCAATTACCCTCCTCCTCAAAACTGAAAGTACTAGACTTGCCTGCAGTTAAAGTCGCTGTGCAGCTACGCTCGAAAGAGAGCTTAAGGGTGGGAAAGTATAAACTTTAATTCTAGAAAATCCCTATTGCAAGGTGTCCTAATTTGAAATTTGAGCTTTTCGTGTCGCAAATTTATCTAAGCTTAGCATTGTAGTTATTTTTAAAATAGTGAGTTTGCAATTCCAGCTGTTACTATGGAATTACTCACCACATTTTTTTGAACAAAAAGAACTAGTTCACGCTAACAAAAAATTGTGAGTATATTACCGGAAGTTAGATTTTGTCATAATCTTTCTTCTATGCTCGAAGTATCACATGGCTTAAAATATGTTTTTTTTTTTAATGCAGGAAGACCAAACTTCGAGGGCGTAATGCAAGAGAAGTTTGAGAAGCAATGCGTATTTATTTGAAGTCACGTAAGCTGATATGATAAGTTCATGGGTGAGGCACAGATTCGAAGAATGAAGAAACGAAATTTTAGCTTCATTGTTTGACATTCTTCTCAACAGACAGACTGTCGATCGTCTCCTGAACATACCCTTATGATTCAGGGATCATAGAAGACACTCTTGCATGGAATTCATGCAAAAAACATGTGCATGTCGTGACACATGTTGCGCGCTTCTCAAGGTCATTCGTGAGACGGCTGGCTTTGTTATTGCGCATTTGCGTCATCGCAAATCCCTGCACACAATTCAGAATTCTGGTTTTATCGCGAAAGGTGAGAGTTGCTGCCACCGCTTGAGGATATTATAAAAGCACGGCTGATTCCCGACCCCCGTCATCAACTGTTTTCTCCATTGCAAGCAAAATGGCAGGTTCATCGGCGTCTTCCAATAGCTCAACATCTGCTTCGCAGTTATTGTCTTCCCTTATTCCCAACTTGGTCATATTTTCAGTTTTTATGATACTTTTTATTGCTCTCAGAAAAAGTCAAAGAAGAGTTTATGAGCCACGTACAATTGTTGATACAGTGCCGAAGGATTTACAACCTGAGGAGTCCCCAAAAGGTGCTTTTGGCTGGATCACTCAATTGATGAAAAAGCCTCAGTCTTACATCCTTCAACAGACCGGCCCTGATGGTTACTTCTTTCTTCGTTATTTACTCGAGTTTTCGATTATTTGCTTGTTAGGCTGCTTTCTTGTCTGGCCAATTTTGTTTCCCGTTGACGCTACCAACTCCAATGGCAACAAGCAACTTGATATTCTTACGTTTGGTAATGTGAAGAACAAGTGGAGATACTTTGCTCACGTGTTCATCTCATGGTTATTTTTCGGTGCGGTAATATTCATCATTTACCGTGAGTTGGTATACTACACTACCTTCAGACACGCGTTGCAGGCTACCCCGTTATATGACTCTTTGCTTTCATCTAGAGTTCTACTTTTGACGGAAATCCCCGAGGTTGCAGTGGAGGAACCAAAGCTCAGAGAGTTTTTTCCAACGGCCACCAATATATGGTACGCTCGTGACTATTCAGATTTGAGTAAGCTAATTGAAGAGCGCACTAAACTTGCAAACAAATACGAGGGAGCCTTGAATGGAGCCTTGACCAAAGCAAACACCTTACGCTTAAAATGCGAGAAGAAAAACAAACCTGTGCCACAACCAGAAGATGATCTTAACAAGTACTTAAAGGATGGCAAGAAAAGACCAACACACAAACTTAAATTTCTTATCGGAAAAAAGGTTGATACCTTGGATTATGGTGTTGAAAAGTTAGGGGAATTGAACCGGGACATCAAAAAGGAGCAACTCGAGCACAATTCTAGGGCTCAACTCCCTTCAGTGTTCATCGAGTTTCCAACACAACTAGAGCTTCAAAAAGCTTATCAAGCTCTCCCTTACCATCCAGAACTCAAGAAAAGCGGAAAGCATGTTGGATTAGCACCTGAAGACGTTATTTGGACAAATCTCAAGTTGAATAAATCTAAGAGAAGAATGAAGAAGATTTTAGCCTCTACAGTTTTGACCTTGACGATTATTTTCTGGTGTATCCCTGTCGCTGTTGTTGGTGCCATTTCCAATATTAATTTTATCACTGAAAAGCTTACATTCCTTAAGTTCATTAACAACATGCCAAGCGCTTTGATGGGTGTTATCACATCGTTATTGCCAACAGTTGCATTGGCGATTTTGATGTCCCTATTGCCCCCATTTATAAAGAAAATGGGTAAGGTCAGTGGCTGTATTACAGTCCAAGAAGTTGAAAGATATTGTCAAAATTGGTTTTTCGCATTCCAGATGGTTAACTCTCTTTTCGTCATGACTATAGCTTCTTCAGCAATCAGTGTTATCCAAGATATCATCAATAATCCAGGACTGGCATTGCTGTTGTTAGCCGCTAAGGTTCCTAAAGCATCTAACTTCTACATTTCATACCTTTGCTTGTATGGATTAACTTTCTCGTCAGGGGCTCTTTTGCAAATTGTTGCTTTGATTTTGTCGAAGATCTTGGGAAGAATTTTGGATAAGACCCCAAGGGCTAAATGGAACCGTTACGTCACTTTGGGCCAACCATTTTTTTCTGTTCTTTACCCCAACTTCCAACTTGTTGCGGGAATCGCTCTCTTATATTCAATCATCGCTCCTTTGATCTTGGGTTTCGCAACTATCACGTTTTTCTTAATTTTTGTTGCGTTCTTATACAATTTGATCCATGTTATGAAGCCAAACGTCACCGATGCACGCGGACGCAACTATCCTTTGGCAATGTTTCAAATGTTTGTTGCTGTGTACTTGTCAGAGGTGTTATTGGTGGCTTTGTTTGTTTTCAGCAAGAATTGGGCATGTGTTGCCTTGGAAGGTTTCTGGATTTTAGTGACAGCTGCTTGCCACATATACTTCAAGAGAACATTTTTGCCTTTGTTGGAGACGGTTCCTATCTCAGCCCTTAAGTATGCTGCAGGTGATCACACATTCCAATATCCAATGTATGATCAGGGTTTGAAGGAAATCAAAACTGAAGGTGAGAATTACTGGAAGGGTGGAAACCAACTTGGTTTGACTGACTCACCAAAAGATCAAGTTTTGGCAGACAGAGATGATTCCGATCTTAATACTACTACTGGAACGAATGAGAAGAACGTCAGTGAAGATAAGGTTAGCTCAGCGTCTAATGGTAGTCCGAAGCCACGTCCAAAGTCATCTCACCCGGCTGGAAGCACCATTTCCAGATTTTTCAAGCCGAAGTCTAATACTTTTGACATGGTGCGCGACACAATGCCCGATTGTTATTTCAACTACATTCAATACAATGCTGATTTCGTGAGAACAGCATACGACGATCCTGCAGTTAATGCACCAGAGCCTCATATATGGTGTGCTAAAGACAAGATGGGCTTATCAGAAATCGAGAAAAACAAGGCCTTGGAGAATGGTGTCGATTGCAGTGATGCTGAGGCCGGTTTCGATGAAGCTGGTAAGATTCAATATTATGGGCCTCCTCCAACTTACGAAGATTCGATTAAGGTTTAATACGTTTTTAAGTAACTCTTTATTTATTATTATTGTTTCTCAGAAGATTCTTTTCACGCATAATAGAATAATTCAAGCCAGTATGCGCTCATGCCAATTACGACGAACTTCAAAAGTATTTGATGCACTGACCATTCAAAGTAAGCGTAAATCTGCGACTTTATAGGAATAAAATCAGATTCTAATAATATTAGCCAACATCCTTGCAACTACTTCTTCGTTTGCTGTTGGAAGCTCTGTCTTACCACTTGATCATCATCAGAACTAGAGTCTAACTTTGTGATGCTTTCCTCAATTCCGAATGATCCATGCCAACCGTTTGCAATCAAGTAATTTTTAAACTTCACATCTTGTTCTAGTAAATCGTCATCATTTAGCTGGGGAATAAAGAAGAATGCAACCAAAACTCCAGAAAGCCCACAAATAGCGGCAATGATGAATGTCCAGCCTTCTCCTTTTGCATTTTGAATAGGCGTAAAAGTTTTCGTGCCTACAACAGCACCAACTTTTCCAATAGCTGCTGAAAGACCATAGAATGTGCCTCTGATTGGAGTAGCGAATGACTCCGAAGAAGTTAAACCCATCATATCACCGGGTCCCAAGTTTCCCAGAGACATCATGAGCCCGTAGAAAACAATGAACAAAGCAGTGATATTCTTTATCTTATCAAAAGCGAGACCTATAATTAGTCCAAAAACAATGTAACCGCAAAATCCCACAATCAAAGTGTTTCTTCTGCCAATTTTGTCACACATATAAGCACCAACAATGACACCTGGGATCGCGATTACACCTAAGAGTAAGTTCCACTCCGCAACACGCTCAAGGTCACCCTTTTGGGATTTTGGCAATACAGAGGCGATGATAGTGCCGGAAAAAATACCATTTGGGAAGGTGACGAAGTCATAAAGAAACCAACAGCCACATGTACCCAAAAGCCTTTTCCAATGGTACTTTAAGGCTAACCAATATGGGACGCCTTTGCGGATTGCAGACTGCTTAAAGAGTTCTGAAGTAGCCATTTTGTATCTGAAGTAGAAAACAGAGAGAGGCCAAAATGCACCAATAGCGAACAAAGTTCTCCACAAGCCATTTGCAGTTCCAGTTATTTGATAGACGATCAAGAATATGATAAGCGCAAAGGGCCCACCAAATGACAACGGCAAGTTTGTTACAAGGACGAAAACCCCACCTCTCCTCTTGAAGGTCTCATTTGCTGCCTCATTAGCTGAAACAGAGCATGATGGATACTCAGCACCAATACCAAACCCTGTCACTCCTCGAAAAATGATAAGCATCCAAAACATGCCATCGATACTAGTGCCATGAGATGCTGCGCACATTATGGTTCCAAATACCAAGAAGAGAGTCGCAATCACAATTGATTGCTTTCTATTCAACCTGTCTGATAAGATGCCTATAATAACTTGTCCGAATATTGTTCCCACGAGCGAGGCATTTGAAACATTTGTCTTCATATCAGTCGTATAATTATTTGGATACAACTTACCAAATACAGTGTTGACCATAGTCATCACATTATTTTGGTACCCGTCAGAGATAAGAGCAAATCCTGAACAAACGATCGTGAAGATGTGAGCAAGACTTCTCTTTTGAAGAAGTCGGCCTCTCCTTGACTCCGCGTCATAGCCAATAAACTCCACACTAGCTTGCTTGTTCATGTCCATGATAAGTTTTCAGGCAAGTTTTAGAGAAGTGCTAATTCTTCATTGTTTCCACTAGAGAGATTGGGCTCATTTTATTTACGAGCTGACGGGTCCGGCATGAACCTTCCAATTCTGATAAGCATAATCATATGCGTCTTTAAAGCGTGGAATGCGCGGGCACAAAACCCAGAAACCCCCGTGGCTTCCCAAATTATGAATGATCTTAATAGATTACATGAAGTAAGCGGATAGTAATTTTTTTATGAGGAATGATGTCTCCCATGTATGAAAAACGAAAGAATACAGCCGTACATAAATGCCCGAATCAAATCGTAAATTATCAATAGAGTGGAATGTCAATTTATGCAGAGAAATATGAATAATGGCATGCTAAAAAAGCATATTTCCTAAAAATTACCTCTAGTGAAAGCTCGGTCTAAACAGCTCAATTCTGAAGCCCACATAATAAATTATTGCTTTAATGGATTGATTCCGAACGTGTCCGCACTCCTGAAACACGTGTTCATGCGCTCTCTACACACTAAGTCATGTCAAGTATAAAGAGGGGTTCTGAAACTGACACACTGGCGCGTATCATCAGCAAAAATTATCTAACTTTGATTATTTATAAACAAGAGACACCAAGGAGTTATGCTACTGAAGTAGAAAAAAATTTGAAGGTACTTACAAGAATGGGAAAATGAGGGGTGGGGAGCGAGGTGGGTCATTTAATCGCCATAAAAAGATTTCAATTTAGCCTCAAATTTCTGCGCAAAGTTTATAGCGTTGACAATTTCTTAGCTTTATACAGTGGGAATTGGAACAGACTCGCACAAAATTTCGAGTCCTTTTGGCCTTGTGTGTTTTGGATCATTGCCGTAGAGGGACAGTGACTCATGAAGTACCCTTTACCCCCACCTTTTCTCTGCGGGTTATATACAGTACACACTGAGTCATTCTTCCAATCACTTGTCGTATATAAGCTATCATTTGGTGTAACCTGTTCATTATTCCACAAAATGCCCATGCTCAAAAACCCCTCAGAAAAGTATGATTCATTCCCGCCAATAAAACTTAATGATCGTCGATGGCCAGGAAAAGTGTTGGAAAAGGTTCCAAGGTGGCTTTCCACCGACTTGAGAGACGGGAACCAGTCGCTTCCTGATCCAATGTCCTTCGACGAAAAAAAGTCTTACTTTCACAAGCTCATCGATATTGGGTACAAAGAAATTGAAGTGGCATTTCCTGCAGCTTCTCAAGTCGACTTTGACTTCACCAGATATGCTGTTGAAAATGCACCAGATGACGTCAGTATTCAAGTCTTGTCACCTTGCAGAGAAGAGCTTATCAAGAAAACGGTCGAGTCCTTGAAAGGAGCTAAACGAGCAACTGTTCATATTTACTTGGCAACTTCGGACTGCTTCAGAAACGTTGTTTTCGGCCTTTCAAAAGACGAATGCAAAAATTTAGCGGTCAAATGCACAGCTCTAGTTAGATCTCTCACAAAAGACGATGAAAGTCAGTCAGCTACTGACTGGAGTTTTGAATTTTCCCCAGAAACTTTTTCGGATACAGACCTTTCTTTTGCACTTGAAGTTTGCGAGGCAGTAAAAGGTGCATGGTCCCCTAGTGTGCAAAACCCAATCATCTTTAATTTACCTGCCACAGTTGAAATGTCTACACCTAACGTTTATGCTGACCAGATCGAGTATTTTTCAAGAAATATCACCGAGAGAGAAAAAGTTTGTATTTCTCTTCATCCTCATAATGATAGAGGATGTGCTGTTGCAGCAGCTGAATTGGGTCAACTCGCCGGTGCTGATAGAATTGAAGGATGTCTTTTTGGTAACGGAGAGAGAACCGGAAATGTTGATTTGGTGACTCTAGGTCTTAACTTATACACTCAAGGAATAAGTCCGGAGATCGATTTCTCAAATCTCAATGAAATTATAGACATTGTGGAACGATGCAACAAGATACCTATTCCTGAACGAGCTCCATATGGTGGTTCACTTGTTGTATGTGCATTTTCAGGCTCACACCAAGATGCAATCAAAAAAGGTTTTGAGTCCTATAGCAAACAGAAGAATAAAACCAAGTCAGTCAAGTGGAAATTGCCTTATCTTCCAATCGATCCAGAGGACATTGGTAGAACTTACGAGGCTATTATCAGAATCAATTCTCAATCTGGCAAGGGCGGCTCTGCTTGGGTTATTTTGAAAAACCTTGAACTTGATCTTCCAAAGGGTTTACAAGTTGAATTTTCGAAGTATGTTCAAAAGCAGGCAGAGATTAAGGGCCAAGAACTCACCAACAGTGAGCTTTGTGACTTGTTCAAGAAGATCTACTTCATCAATTATGGCTCGCCCGATGATGAAGAGACTTTCTACTACAATCTTGTTGACTACTCAATTACGAACTCAAACAAAGGTGTGAGATCCATTCAAGTTCAAATGGAGGTAAACGGAGAAATTAAGTCGATCTCGGGTTCAGGAAATGGTCCCATTTCCGCATTCTCCAATGCAATCGAGACTGGTTTGGGTGTAGACATTGTTGTCAAACATTACCATGAACATTCGCTTGGAACAGACTCGCAATCGAAAGCTGCAACCTACATCGAGGCAAAATTGAAAGATGGCAGCTCGAAATGGGGAGTCGGAATACATGAAGATGTGTCGCAGGCTTCATTTGTTGCTTTGGTGTCAATTTTGAACTCTTTAAACAGAGACTCATGATTGCGTTATAAATTCACAAAAAGAGATCATGTCAAGACTTGCTTAGCCAAGATTCAAATACGATCGATTAAATGAAATCTTTACTTCAATATCACTACATTGAATTATCATTTTTTTATATACTCTGTAGCCCAGTTTACTATTGTGCTTTTCCATCAGATAAGTGCGCTAGTAATTTCTCGAGTATTTTCTAAGCACGTGACTTGTTGCGTACATATTGACCGTTAGTAAATATCAATGAAGCACTCGCGATCTTCTAAGAGCACTTGTCAAATTAAAAACCTTCAATGACTCAAGAGAACTTAAATTTGGCGGAAACATATCAAAGTATAAGCAATGCAGAAAAACAAGCGCTGCTTCTCGAAAAAATGCTAGACGATTTAGATGGAAAAATGGACAGTATCTTACAGGAGATAAAAGAGAATCGTGAGAATACGGGAGCAGATGTGAAAGCTACTAATGAGACTCAACTGGACGGAAATTAAACGCCGTATTACTCAAATACATTCATCGTGAAATAAGAATACTAGATATTCACATGTCCTTCTAAATCTTCCAATTTTAAGATCTCGGGTTCATCGGAAACAATGAACGGATTATGCGGATGTTTAGGGTTGAAAACCCAATGATCTTGACTATCGGAGTTGGCGAACTGCGATATGCCGATTTTTGCGGAAGCTCCAGATTCTAGCCACCATTTTGCTTTCTCTGAACTTGGAGGTGGCATTGCATCATCCGCGCTATCTTTGACAAATTTCGTCACGTCGCTGGCCGTAAGAAGGAAATTTATATCACCAATATCCTTAGTGTATTTTTCGTAGATTTCGTGGGTGATTTCTCTTTTCTTTTTTTCTTGTACCACTGCAACAGAGGCTGAATAGATGGCATAAACTGGTCTGTGGTCGGAGAAGATTATGCTGCCCTCGCAATCATATACCTCCTGCTTCAAAATTTTGTTTTTCGATAAACTCAAAATTCTGTCTGTCCATGCTGGTACTCTTTGCTTCTCTGATGTGTCATAAACTTGGGTGTTGTTATCAAATTTGTAGGTTGGAGGAAAAGTAATCTCCATCTCATCATAAAAAGGAAACGTTTCCCCGTTAGCCATTTGCTTATTGAGCTGATCGTACTCAAAGAGCTTTTGGTATTCATTGTTTGCAATCAATTGCTTCACCAGTTCAATGGGCAAGTCGATTCTAAAGTTGAAGTCTCCAAGCCATATTACTGCATCATGATCTCTGACTTTTTTGTGCTTCTCAAACATGATGCCTTTCGCTATAGTCTTGTAGTTTTGATGTCTTTCATCCACGTTGCTGAATCCAGCAGCCAAATGTGAACATATCAAACAAATCAGAGTCTTGGAGTAATTGAAGCTGACTCCAACGCCACCTTTGTTTGCACTCATCCCACCTAAACCCGTCTTTTTGATAGAGCCTTCAATATTTGAGATATAGGGTAATTGACTTTCTTTAATGAACAAGAGCAAAGCTGTTCCACCCATCTGCCACCCCCATAAGGAAACGTAGTTTTCTTGGCCATGCGTGTTGAGTAGCTTTTGAACAGTTTTTTCCCAGCTTACAAAATTGTCCGACTTTGCTGAAATCATCTTCCCAGGAGTCAACTCTATCATTTCTTGAAAACCAAGGAATACTAAGTCATAGTTTTGATCGACTTGATGACGTGGTGGAAATATGAGATCCTTCAAATTTTCCTCGTCATAAACAGTTCCGTTGACGTTAAAGGTTGAGGCAAATATTCTGATACTTTTTCGAAAACTGTATTCATTTGCCCGCTTGCTAAGCTCAACGCTCAAATACTGATGTAGAGGGTTGAACAATATCACACTGTCTTGATCCTGTAATCGACCCAAAAGCTTAATCAAGGCAGATTCAGTTGACTTTGGATCCCGCAAAACACTGAGATATTTTTTGGTAATTTGCTGCTTCATCGAATGCTTAATTGATGATGTTAAAGCTTGCTGGGTCGAATTCGAGGCTAAATACTTAAGAACCTCGTCATTCTCGGCCCAGAGATGTGCATGGCGATTCAATAACTCGTGTGTCACTTTGATACCCATATCTTTAAAAGCCAATTCTATTACTTCTTGGCATATAATCTTGGCAATGAAATCCACCTTTGCTAGGCAATCGAAAGAATTGAGTCGAAATGCACCAAGTTGTTTCCCCACATAGAGATTTCGCTTATTATCAAAAAACATAGCACCTGATTCACCCATATACTTCAATAACGGATCGACAACCTCACTTGGATTTATAGGTGAGTATCCAACCTTTTTCATGAAAGATTTCGAGATTGGTAATGACGTGAATGTTATTTTAGAGTTGTACATCATGGCTTTCTCTGTGAAACTCTCTGTCGCATCCACAGAAGGTCCCCTCTGTTCAGTATACTTAACAAATTGATTTTCATACTCTTCACATAACTGACCCTTGTAGGTGCTCTTGTCCTGCAGTAAACAGTTAACAATGTGAATGTCACCAAAATGAGCCCTTAAACCATCGAAGTGCCTCTTAAACGCGTGGCTGGAAGCCTCAATAGATCGCGTCATCTTAAGCTTTTTTCCATTTTTAGACGAAATGATGTTGTTGGAAAAGTTTGTCTGGATTTCCCAGAAGGTAGGAACATTCCCTCTGATAATGACGTAAGAAAATGAGAACTTTTCTGAGTGAACGATGACTTCACTCTCAACATAGTTAGATACTTCTCCTTCGTCATCACATCCAGTCTCACCGAAGAGTACTCCATTTTTCTTGCAAGCTTGTTTTGATAACAATGTCAACAAAGCACTCTCATTGTCCTGAAGTATGACATTGACTGTCTTACAATATCCTCGTTTTATAACAGTAAGAAAGCCAGTTTTGTCAAATTTTTCTTTTTCATAGGGGTTTAATGTATCCCTGAACTCAATAAGTCCGGTTACCATATACGTGTTCCAAACAAATTTCCGGAAGTAAGGGTCATCCGATGCACTATGGTACTTTAGAGTAGTGGTAAACCCTCTTTCTTGCAAGTTGCAAGAAACGTCAAAAGTTTTGGAGAAATAAAAGTTCCCCTGTGAAAGAAATCTTCTCACAGATGCAGCAGGATAACCATTTAATGATCCCTCCGTCTCTTCAGTACCGATTGACAGCAAATCCTCATCTTTCTTGTCAATCCACGAGTCAAAAGTGTCACTGTTAAGACAGAAAAATTCAACATCATCAATCTCATAGATGCTTTCATTTATTTGCGGAGATGCCACTTTGGTTGATTTCGTTATGAATCCCAAGTGTATGTAACCCTTGACATTTAGGAAACCAAGGAATCCTTGAAGCTGCTTGTTTGAAGATTTTTTGGGTGATATATCGGAAAATGACGAGAAGTTTAATTCCTCCGCCTTCAAAAATTCCACCAATACTTTGTTGTCACCAAGTAGTTTCTTAGAGCTGTCCTTGTGTCTGTCGTGTACATTGTGAGTTGCATGTCTATGTGAGTCGCTTGATCTGTATTGAGGATTTGGATGACGAATGACCAAAGCGTATGAAGAACTGACGACAACAAATGTTCGAGGATGTTCGTTTAGATAGATTCTCATTGCTCTTGGATCGGCGTGAGTGGCTTTTCGATCAACTGTACAAGTGGTGCTGCGAAACGACCTGCAGGGTCTCACCCGCAATAACACTCTGCGGCTGCGAAACCATAATTTAGGCAGAGAAGAATTAATGTTACTTGACTACTATATAATATTAGACAGTTTGGGTCAATTTCTTTATGTTTAAGACTAGCTAAAAGTTGAAAAAAATCAGTGTTATATTTATGTTATGTCCGCTTCGCGTAAAGTCATGCTCATCTTCAATAAGCTTTCCTAGATTTGGATTTTTTGGTGACAGTAATGTGATTCTTAGGGATCCATGATGGATCAAAACCTGACCCAGTTCCTGTGGAGCTACTGGACTTGGCCAAGGGTGCAGTCTTGCTGAAATACTTCTTGAATGAAGTAGTGTAAATGTAGTATCCAATCGATCCGAATACAATAGCCAAAATCAAAACCAAGAAGATGAATTGTGGATCAAAAATAGATATTGGAACATCATCTACCGCCATCAATTGTGTTCTCACCTTGATTTCTTTTAATTGATCATGGAAAGCAACATACACTGAAGGAGACAAAATATAATTTCCAGCCATGAATTCCATTTTGACTTCCTGACGAATAGATCCGCTTTCATTTGGCTTGATAATGATAGGCTGTACCGAATTGGCAGTCATATTATACCTTGGTTGTCTAGTCAAGGGGTCAAGAAACGAGCCCCCAATGCCCACCAATGTCATGGCCTCTTCTTCGTTGTTTGTAATGTTGTACTTTAGAGTGATTTTATCACCATTGTAAACATCTACAACTTGTTCACCCCTATGATCGGGGAATTCTTCAATTATGTAATTTGCCCCAAAGCTTTTAAGCTCCACTAATTTGGGTTCCACAGGCTCCACGGGTACATCATTCTCCATTGAAGTTTCGGCAAACACGCCAGTGATAAAGGTCAAAGATCCAACCAAGTAGCTTAGGATTTTCATTTTGCAACTGAACTTCAATGTTGACAACTACTTATTTTGTCCACCACCATGCGGGGATGTTGAAATGTGAGATGTGAATATGCGAGTGCGGGCAACTCTGATACAAGTTGAATGCAGTACAGTACCCAAAGGCAGGATTGAACATAAGTGGACAAGACTCACATGTTTCAGGAGATGAAACAGGCTTAGGTTCAAGAAAAGAGACTGCACTTCTCATGCACGGCCAATTAGGTACCTCGGGCCGGGTAAGTGAGAGTTTGGATAGGGCACTATATATTGAGGGGTTCCCGCTCTAGTTTGAGGGGCATCAATAAGGAACAGTTCATCAACGAGTTCGAGGTATAAGTTAGATACAGATAGGTAATAAGATGACTGAAGTGATTACTGAAGAACCACATTTATCAGAGTTATTGAAGACCAATAACATTACCGTTCCAGTTTATGCGAAGGTTTTCTGTAAAGCGCAACAGGGGAGACTCTAATGCATGACGATACTCACGTGACGACAAACCTCACTGTAAGCCACCAATCTTTAGCTTGAAATAACTTGTAAGTAAAACAGAATGAGTTATAAGAAGATGAGTCATAATTTTTTATTTGGATTTGGTGCTCAGCCTTAGCAAAATTGGTATTTTGGCTAGTTCCCTTTTCGGAACTCTGGTGTACGGGTTCTGGCGCAACTTTTCTGTTCGAGGTATCACCGAGTAATTTCATTGAAAGTGTAAAAGCGAACTGACACTCATCGCTCAGTTGGGAAGCTGTCATGTTCATCCAGTACTATATTGATTCCAAATTACGAAAACAAGGTCTTCGATCCCTACATGTCCAGCGTGCAGCAAGGGGCCTTTCAAATGGCATTAGATTGGTAAATCAACGACAGCCGAAATCCTTTCTAGGACAAGTCAGGAGTCCAGGTCACTTACTATTTTTTGCATCTAATGTAGCTCTTTTGCTACATGTGAAATCCATCAGCACCATAAACAAGCAAGCAGAGATGGAAAGACATATGCTACATATGAGCGAATTGGAAAACTATGAGGAAGTTATCAAGAAACTTGACGCTCAAGAAGAGGCTATCAGAAATCAAATAGCGATCTTGAAATCCAAACATGCGAACAGCAAATCCCATCAAAGCCACGAAGGGCATCACAAAGCTAAGCAAGCATCCCCAAGTCGAATGGATTCTCTCAAGCAGAGTTATTCCAGTCAGAGGGCAGCAATACTGTCAATTTTCAGCAAAGAATCTAACATAGACCAGTTGTTTCAAGGAGATAGTCAACTCTGCTACGAAGAGTCATCGAATGCAAATAAAGCATCATTCCAAAAGAAAACACATTCTTCAACTATTCTGCACTCTTTGATGATGTTGTCAAATATGTTCATTAAGTCTTTTCTTGTGGAAATAAATCTACGAAATGCTTTCGACGACTTGTCAATCACCAAGCTTTATTCAAACAGCAACTACTTACTTTGTGAAAATTTGTTCCAAAGTATGAAAAACGATCCTTCAAAAGAACATCTATACGAAACACTTCAAAGGCTACGTGGAATGACTCACACGTGTAGTAATCCTATTTGGCGCCATCTTGATGTGAGCACCCTCAACAGATTACGGGCTGAATTTCAGCATTCCGATCATTTCCGCAGCAGAGAACTGATGCGGCTTGATTATTATCACCACAAGTCTGGAAAATGTCTAAATTACAACAGTGCGAACAAATCGAGACACATATTGGCTATTCAGGCGCCCATTTTTCACAGCGACATTGAAAGCAGTGCTGCATATATCGAAGACTTCAGGAAGCTCTTTGAGAAATATGAAGCCGATTCTCACCCAATGAAGCATTTGAACCTTGTTCTCGGTATTGCGCAACGTTTGATGCAAGACGGAGATTGCGTTCCACAGGTCACAATCTTCAAAGAGCTTTTCGAACTTTTTGGAAAGGCAAGATTATACAACTACCAGTCTTTGGTGTACGATACGCTACCAGGATTTGAGCATGTGCATAGCGTTTTAGCGGCTGGTGAGAAGTCCCATGAATTTGCGAAGAAGAAAGCCCGTCATTTCGCCAGCATTGTTCAGCATGATCCTTCGATTTTAGCGAGCCTCATTAAATACCAAGTCTTCAAAAACGACCCTGATACCTTGAAGCTACTACTAGAGTACCTTGCGCCAAGTCAAGGTAACTTGAGCCCCAGAAATTTCATATTGCCATCATTCATGCTTTCATGGGATTGCAACTATACATTACATGAAACAGATCTTCAAGGGGCGCCCTTGATGTCTACGAATGTGATAGAAAGCGCAATTGAGGCATGCGTTGAACTCAAGGAGTACGACCAAATTGACAAAATTCTCGGGAAGCTTGTGTTTGATCTGGTGCAAGTTCCCGAGGGTATCAAAATTACGCTTGATAACCAAACTAAAAAATTTTCATATTTGAGCCAGACAGCTTCTGAAACCACAGCCAGAAAGCAGCTATTCAGTGATAAGATAATTCTCCTTCTCGGAAAAGCCTACTTGGAAAGTGGTGACAAATTGAGATGTAACTGGTTAGCATCTCTTTTAAGTGACGTCTTGATTGATCGTCCTGCCGAACATCTTAGGAAGTTACACGGCGAAATTTTGCAATTTACATATAGTGGAGAAAAAGAATTCTCGCGAGGAGCCCGAAATGCTTTCCCACGTGGTGGTGCAAACCATGGTATTTCGAATCGCAATACGGGACCAATTTTGTTCAATTTGGCGGGGAATGCTGATGTTCGTTCAGAAAGGGCTCGGCCTATCGACGTTCAAAATTCTGTCATTGCATAAAATTTTTGTTGCACAGAAAACTTAGGTTTTCAAGGAAAAAGGCTTGACAAATCTACTGCAACATTCATAATCATAATATGTAGTATGATTTGTACAGTAGGAAAGATTTCCGAAACAATCTTTTTTCACCCTATGATGTTCGTTTTATCACACGTAAGCAAGGTGATTTCCTGTATACAGTGCCACTCACTTTTTTGGAGATGAGCTTTACAAGATCAATGCCACTATAGCAACCTGCAATGAAATTCTTGACCACAAACTTCGTTAAATGTGCAGTGAAATCTTGTGACTCTTCTACTGAGTCTTTTCCACTAAAATATAAAGATTGTCAACTTGTGCAAGAAGAACTGGAGTACAATGCTGAGTTCATAGTGCATATGTTGGACAGATTAGACTGGGATGCTGTCATCAAAGTTGCCAAAGACTTGGGTAATACGTCTCTTCCTCAAGCCAAACCAGAGAACCTAGACCCAATTATGGAAGATGACCAGGCGATTTTGAGAGAGTTGCACACTTTGCTTGTGGAGACTCAAATAGTTGAAGGCAAAATGGAATGTGGAAACTGCAACCACGTATACTATATCAAAAATCTGATTCCCAATTTTCTATTGCCTCCACACTTGTGTTAATGATTTAAAAGGCTATTGAAAAGGCTTTCAGGGGAATGTTTATACGGGTTTGAGAGGCCAGAGTGAGTGTTATAAGCATACTAGGTAATGTCAACTCACATACGGAAATATAATAGTTCATAACTAGCTTGGCGCCAAATACTCATAGTGGCATGTTACCCGCTGGTTATAATACACTTCGTCATATACTCCATACATGTTCAATAAATGTAGTGCAGATTTAAGTATATAGAACACTTATGAAGTGCATATGCCTCAAAATGAGCACAGCCCATGAATCCAGGTTCAGTGCCAAACGATACCGAAGAGGGCATTAAATTTATGCACAGAGGTTACTTCTTGTTTACAACGCAATTGAAGTGACTTCGGTGCAGCCTCAAACCGGATCAGGTTTTAAACAAAATGGTCGCCTTTTTCTGTATGAACTAATTCATAATTATTTTACTACATTGAAAATAATGTTCTGAACACTTTGCCTTGCCTCGTGCTTATCTGATTTCGCGCAGCTCGCACCTGTACCTCCCTGAGGTCGTCCGGTGAAACGAGCGGATTTGACCGCCCTGTATACTTCGAGCAACCGCTAGCCAGTTTAAACCATACAATGTCTGGTGCAGGTAATAGGGAACAAGTCTTCCCAACACGTATGACATTGGGGCTCATGAAGGGTAAGTTGAAGGGAGCACAACAAGGACACTCATTATTGAAAAGAAAATCGGAGGCATTGACCAAGAGATTTAGAGACATTACACAGAGAATTGACGATGCCAAGAGAAAAATGGGAAAGGTGATGCAAACTGCTGCTTTTTCCTTGGCTGAAGTTCAGTATGCCACTGGTGACAATATCTCCTACCAAGTGATCGAAAGTGTGCAGAAAGCCCGGTTTCAGATCAAAGCCAAACAAGAAAACGTGTCCGGTGTTTACTTGCCAGCTTTCGAAAGTCATGTGAATGAAGAAATCAATGATTTCAAGATGACAGGTTTAGGCCGAGGCGGACAGCAGGTGCAGAAGGCTAAGTTCGTCTACACAAAGGCTGTTGAAACTTTAGTTGAATTGGCTTCCTTGCAAACTGCCTTCATCATCTTGGACGAAGTCATTAAAGTGACTAACAGAAGAGTCAATGCCATTGAACATGTGATTATTCCCAAGACAGAAAACACCATCAGCTACATCAACTCTGAGTTGGATGAGTTGGACAGAGAGGAGTTTTACAGATTGAAGAAAGTCCAAGAGAAAAAGCAGGAGGCTGTTGCGGCCGAAGAAGCTGAAGAGTTGGCCAAGAGGGAGAGTGAACAAGCTGATGCTGAGGATGATGACAACGAAGAAAAAGATTCGAGTCCAGACGAATCGGATGCAGCTAGCAAATCCGCTTCTCCTGCGCCTTCGCTGGGCGGTGGAAAGAAGGAGAAAAAGAAGACCACCAATACTCAACCCAGTGAGGCGGAAATAGTGGGAGATGTCAACAAATTGGCCCTCGGCGAGGGTGACGTTTTGGAGAACAATGAGGAGGATGTTATCTTTTAGCTCTGGGCGGCTTTCGAAACATTCACTTATTAATGTCCATTTTATTTCTAATGGTTCTTTGACTATATCGCGATCTTCAAGATTGCGCCATTACCACATCAAATACAAGATACTTTTAAAGTTATATGCTTAGTGAGAAATGTTCTCACTGGTTCATACGTCACGATTTCCAGCCTTCTGTATACCTTATTGTTCATGTAACCAAAGAATCAGTAGTAAAAAATCGTAATCTAGTTCAAGAATATTTGATGTACATGAGTTTTGAGCAATCTAGTGAATAGTCACATTCATGAATTTCCTGATCAGTGAAAGAAGTAAGACTTTGAGCTAGTATTTATGATGCATAAATTAGTTGATTAACTCATACTGTCATGGTGTATAAGTAAGCAGGATGAGCTGTCAGTGACACCACTAAGTACCTGGAAAAGTACGGTCGTGCGACCCTTTATCATAAAATAGTAAGGCGATCTATCGGTCAGTATATTTTTGTTACAATATTGATGGTATATACCTAAATTGACAGGTTCATGCTAGAAACGAAACGTTTATGACACATCCCACCTTAGTTCTCACAGTGGAACATAATGTAAATATAAATATCCAGTAAATTTTAAAAAGTATAAAAGGGCGTGTGGTCTAGTGGTATGATTCTCGCTTTGGGTGTACGAGTAATCGTCAAACTTGCGAGAGGCCCTGGGTTCAATTCCCAGTATGCCCCTTTTTTCAAACCTCACCTAAGTATTTTTTGAAACTCCTTTAGTATTTTTTTCTTTTTCTATCTAATACTGTTCACCTTTTAGTATTTTTTCTTTTTCTATCTAATACTGTTTACCTTAGACTGCCTCATTTTGGGAAATAAGCGTGGAAGTACTCCCGGAGGTCACGAGCAAGGGCATCTTAAATCGCGAAGCTACCCCCGGTTAATTACTCCACACAAAGTCAATACAGGTAGTTCTTGTAAAGATCTCCCAAAAACTTTACAAAATTCAATTCTCTTGCCCCCTTCTTTAGATTTATGTGTGCTACCTCTGAATTCCTTAACTGTCGTGTGCGTTTATTGGTCTCGAAGCAACCCCGGGAGCCCTCGGCTTTGAGTTTTGCGCCGCGCCCGCTCAGCAAATCAGAGCTTGCGGATTTTGCTATTACCCACCTGTACCCCATACATGCCAATACACCGTTTCTCAGCAGCTGCGAAGCAGAAATTTTCTTTAATCACACTCAAGAATCATTTTCACCAACGCCATGTTAAGGAGTTTGAGAAACTTTTCCACTTCTAGGATCTCGAGGCAGGTCATCGGATCTGCTAAAGGAGAGACCGTGAATGCTACCAAGTATTTGGGCCAAAAGTACCATGTGATTGATCACGAGTATGACTGTGTGGTTGTAGGTGCTGGTGGTGCAGGTCTCAGAGCTGCTTTTGGATTGGCCGAGGCTGGCTTCAAGACGGCATGTATCTCCAAATTATTCCCCACCAGATCTCACACTGTGGCTGCCCAGGGAGGTATTAATGCTGCTCTTGGAAACATGCACAAGGACGACTGGCACTGGCACATGTACGATACTGTGAAGGGGTCTGATTGGTTGGGAGACCAGGACGCAATTCACTACATGACCAAAGAAGCCCCAGAATCTATCTACGAGTTGGAGAACTACGGTGTTCCTTTCAGTAGAAATGACGAGGGTAGAATTTATCAGAGAGCTTTCGGTGGTCAATCTAAGGAGTACGGTAAGGGTGGTCAAGCCTACAGAACTTGTGCCGTTGCAGACAGAACTGGCCATGCATTGTTGCATTCTTTATACGGACAGTCCTTGAGACACGACACGCATTTCTTCATTGAGTTCTTTGCCATGGACTTATTGATGCAAGACGGTGAGTGTGTGGGTGTAGTCGCTTACAACCAAGAAGACGGAACCTTGCATAGATTCAGAGCTCACAAGACGGTCCTTGCCACTGGTGGTTATGGAAGAGCCTACTTTTCTTGTACTTCAGCACACACCTGTACTGGTGATGGTTTCGCCATGGTTTCTAGAGCAGGCTTGCCATTGGAGGATATGGAGTTTGTGCAATTCCACCCTTCGGGTATTTACGGTTCCGGATGTTTGATTACCGAGGGTGCCAGAGGAGAAGGTGGATACTTGCTCAACTCCGAGGGTGAGCGTTTCATGGAGCGTTACGCCCCATCCGCTAAGGATTTGGCTTCCAGAGATGTGGTTTCGAGAGCCATCACCATGGAAATTAACGAGGGTAGAGGTGTTGGACCACAAAAAGACCACATGCACTTGCAATTGTCCCACATCCCCGCGTCTGTCTTGAAGGAGAGATTGCCAGGTATTTCTGAAACTGCCCACATTTTCGCTGGTGTTGATGTCACTAAGGAACCTATTCCAATTTTGCCAACTGTCCACTACAATATGGGAGGTATCCCAACCAAATGGACTGGTGAGGTTCTTAAGAAGAACGAAAAAGGTGAGGATGAGGTTGTTCCAGGCTTGTTGGCATGCGGTGAGGTCGCTTGTGCCTCTGTGCACGGTGCCAACAGATTGGGTGCCAATTCCTTATTGGACTTGGTCGTTTTTGGTAGAGCTGTTTCCCACACCATCAGAGACTCTTTGACTCCAGGTACCCCGCTCAAGCCAGTTTCCAAGGACCTCGGTTTGGAATCTATTGAGAATCTTGATAAGTTGAGAAACGCCGATGGTTCTAAGACTACTGCTGAGATCAGATTGAGTATGCAAAAGACCATGCAAAAGGGATGTGCTGTTTTCAGATTGCAAGATACTTTGGATGAATGTGTTGAGAACATTGACAAGATCGACCAGTCTTTCGCCCATGTTAAGACTACTGACAGATCCATGATCTGGAACTCTGACTTGGTTGAGACCCTTGAATTGCAAAACTTGTTGACGTGTGCTACCCAAACCGCCTACTCCGCTGCCGCCAGAAAGGAATCCAGAGGTGCCCATGCCAGAGACGACTACCCAGAGAGAGATGATGTGAACTGGATGAAGCACACCTTGTCCTACCAAAAGGACTTTGGCCACCAAGTAAAGTTGGACTACAGAGATGTCATCAAGACTACCTTGGATGAGAACGACTGTAAACCCGTTCCACCTGCCAAGCGTGTTTACTAGGCATCACACTAAGCATAAGAATGACCCGATTCCCTGGGATACGTAAGTTATTGAATGAAGAAAACGAGAATCCGCTTGTAAAGAGTACATTTGAAATTTAGCTTAACTATTTGATTTTTCTCAGTCTTCCTGATCACAAAAAATCTAATAAGTCATTTGGATCCTTAGGTTGTATGGCAGTGTTACTTGTATGAGATGTGGATCCAGTAGAGTTTGGTGTTAATACCATGTCGGACGCAAATCCCGGGGGGTATTTGGTGTTTGCTGGCACGGCTCTTTTACCACTTGAAGCTCTATTGTTGTTCGGGTGCATCACTGGGATTTCAATAGTAGGTTTCATAACACTTGCAGTGCTCCAATCAATTGAAGGAGATGACGGTTTCAGGGCTTGCATTGGACCGAAGTCATCCGTATCCTCAGGCTGAACCTTAAGATTGCTGATAACTGTTTGGGTGTGACGATTTGATTCTGCACTTGTGGCACCAAAACTATGAGTCTTTCGAGGCTGCAAAACATCCTGCTGCTGACTTGCTCTTTGGGCTCTTGGGGCAGAAGATCTCAAAGTCAATGGTTTGCTTACTGGTTTCTTGGTTTGCTCTTTATTTGAGTCTGCATTTGGTTTGAGCACTGGCGTCCTGATGGCGACTTCTTTAGGAGTCTGTTTTATCAGGGAATTCTGAAGCAAAGAGTCAAAGTTTGCGGAGTTGCGAGGCACATTCAGGCTCAAGCTGACTAATTTCTCTGAGACAATCTCCAGCTGAATCTTTTCTATGGAAGCCATGAACAGTTCAAATTCATGCCTAGTGCAGTCATTGCACCCAAACACCAACCTGAAACACTGACTCAAAACTTTATCAACGGAGACATCTAAGTCTAAATCAATATGTTGGCTGTTTTGAAGATTGACAAAGAAATTTAGAATTTCACTCACAATACGTTTGTCTCTGCTCTTCAAATTCTCTATAACCGGGAGCAATTGGTCGCTGACGATTGTCCGGTCTATAACTTTCTTTTCGATCAACATGTCGAATGTTTTGATTGTTTCCAACTTAGTAGATAGTATGGTTGTACTCTTGAACACTTGACAGAGCAACGGGGAGAGTGAATTTTTCATGTAAGGGAAATCCAACCCTGGTGCAACCAACGAGAGTTTTTTTAGGAACATATCCTGAAGTGCTATTTGATCCTCCTTGGTGTCCACGTCTTTCGTCACTCTTTCCAAGGGCGCCAAACAAAATTCGGATAGATCTTTGACAATTTCAATGACAGCCTTTTGTGAAAGCTTTTTGAGCATTGTATCAATGTTGCTCACCATTGACAATCTCACCTTCACTGAAGTTTTTGCAAGCTTAACAAGCTGACTTTCCGATTTCTTGGATCCTTTGTTGTTCATGATGGAATCGCAAATTCTATCCAGAAATGATAAATTCAGCATAGACTTTCCAATATCAAACACCACCTGTAACATTTTGCTTATGTAAAGGTCTGTCTCCAAGTCCAATTTTTTGTTGGTTTGCAAAAGATTGACTTCAAACTGAATGGACTCGATGAGCAAGGGCAATAGCTTTGCATTACGGAAAGTATTCGGTAACTGTGATAAAATATCATCAGAGCTTAGTATTCCATCGAGAAACACAATTTTTTCATCGGTGCTCTTAGTTGTGAACTCGTCAATGAACCACATTAGCTTGATCAAGCTGCCGTTGAAAAAATCTGAGTCTATGAACTGATCAATAGACATTCTGTCATTTGGGAATCTTGCTAGCAAGTGCATCATGATTGGATACAACGATGCGGGTATATCTTTGAGCAAATACTTAAGCTCTGCTGGTCTATGATTATAGAACTTTTGTTCGAACTTCCTAAATTCTTTCTTGTAATCAGAGACGTTGTTGATCTCAAAGCAATTAATGAGGTAGTCACCTTTGTTGTATAGGTAGTATATTATCATTCCCAATGACCACACATCGTTAGCAGTGGATAATCTTTCAGAATGATCATCGATCACGAGCTCTGGAGCAATGAAATTGAGATTATGGTTTGCGTATTCGATCACGGATGAATTGTTCATGATAAAGTAATTACGCTGGTCTTGGGCACTCAACTCATTCAAGTTTTGAAGGAATTTAAACCCTGCAAGTTTCCAGTCACCCTGCAGATTCACAAATACCGAGGACGGCTGTAGGTTCAAGTGTATAGTCGAACAAAAATCATGCAAAAACTGCAAACCTTTGCAGATCTCTAACAAGCCCTTTTGAATGCCTAGATTGTTTTCATCATTGAGAGATACCGATGAAAGATTACCGGAGACAGGCTCTGTTGCAAAGAGAAATTTGGACTTGGTCTCCTCTAACACCTCAAGAACCGTAAGAATTTGCGGATGTTTAAGTTTCGTCAAGTTGGAGATTTCCAATTTGATCTGCTCGTAGTACTCGCTGATGATGACCTTGGGATTTCTCGTGTTGGATGACTGTGAGCACAAGCGGTTGACATGCGATTCAAGCTTATACTTATCGAGAATAAAAACGGATGCCAGCTTTCCATTCTGCCGGTGCTTGGCAGGGTACACTGACCATAGCTCTGTGGTAAATGAAGCGTTTTCGGAGACGTTGTAAGCTCCCCGAATTCCGGTTTTGAACACTGACTTGAACATTGGTATGGACGTGGAGTAAAGTTTCGTGAGATTTAGAGCTCTTCCCGCAGGTTAGGTTAGGCGCGTCCAGTGCTCTCCGATGTTAATTTGCGCATGGTGCACTGTAGAATTATCAACTGGTAATGGGAATTTCAATGGTCTTTATTGCTTGAAAGCAAATGGAAAGCGGGCTTTTTGATCTGTTTGGAATCAAAAAAAAAAAAATGAAAAAATGAAAAAAAAAGAAGAAATATAAATTTTCAGGTACTATCTATTATGTTCCTGAGTATTCACGTTGAGCCTCGGTAGCAGCCAAAAGCGACAAATTTGATCAAACTACCAAAAATCGAAAATACTACTTTTTTATTAAAGGGCCTGGGAGATTTTTTTCGTCGACCCCAACTTCCTCTTGCTAGTTTTACGATCGAAAAAAACAAGATTTTGCACTGTAGAATGTTCAGACTTGTGGGTGCGCACGTGACTTAGTTTCGAAGTTAACTCGCATTTACTTTCTTTCAATCGACGTCATGGAGCTTATAGAGGAAAGATACACGAACTCAGCCGACAGGTTGGACAAGCCGTCACAATATTTAATTAGGAAATGTATCCGGAAATCAAACTTCGAGAACATCGCTAAATCCATAACCCTGAAAACCATCTACGTTGGTAACTTGACCCACTTCACTACAGAGGAGCAAATCCACGAGCTATTTTCCAAATGTGGAACTATAGACAGAATAATCATGGGGCTCGATAGAAACAAGTTGACCCCATGCGGCTTCTGTTTTGTCATATACAAGTTGGAGGAAGGTTCTTTGAATGCCATGAAGTTTTTAAAGGGAACGTATTTGGATGGCCAGAACTTGGAAATCGACTTGGATCCAGGATTTAGAGAAGGACGCCAATTTGGACGTGGGATCTACGGAGGGCAAGCGTCGCAGGAGATGGAACAAAGCGCGTTCGGAGGAGGTTTCGGAGGAGGCTTCAGAGGCGGTATGCGTGGAGGCTTTAGAGGTCGTGGAAGAGGAAGAGGCGGATTCAGAGGTAGGGGTGGAGGCTTCAGGGGAAGGGGAGGTGGCTTTAGAGGGGGCTTTAGAGACACTTACGAGCCAGAAAATAGGTGAGGTCTGATGAGCTGTTTGAATATGTGGGAAAAGTTTAGGAACATACTAGCTAAGATATTATGAAGGAGATATTTGTTAGCAAATTTTGGTCATCTTCAAAAAGCTGATAATAAATAAAGCAGCACTCAACACTAAGCAGTACCGGAGAATAGATGTTGAGAACACCAGAAGAACAGACTAATGCGTGGATTTTTCTTTGGGTTCATCCATCACTATGGAGTTCTCAGCGATGGATCTGGTAGTATATTTTGGCCCTTTACCATCTAAGGCCATGAAATCCCGGAGATTCATTATCGAACCTAAGAGAAACAGCTCAAAAATCAAAGGAAGGGCCACAATTAGGGCTAAAAGGAAGAACACAATAATAACAGAGAAAGCACCCACATAGCAAATTATGACAATAGCAATTAAACTCAAGAAATCCGAGCCTTGAATTGAACTGGGAAGAAAGAATAAAGCCGAATTTCCATCTAAAGTAAGCAATAAATCAAGATAACCAAGAGCACAATCAAGAGAGTCCAAAGTTTCGCTGTCAGTCTCATTGAGAGCCATTAAGCTTTTTGGAAGTGCTGGCATACTCTCAATTTTCTCAGTGCTGAAATTTCCTAGCCACAATACACAATCCTTCAATAGCAAAATGTACGACTCCGTTGAGAAGTTCTAGATTTTCTTGTCCCAGCCAAACTTGCTTCGAAAGCGCCAATGATGGGTGCAAACTGGTTCCGCATTCTTCCCTCCAAGTACAGACTGCACACTTTGCAGCGGCTGTGGCATGGCTTAAAACTGCCCGTAGACCGAAACCTATTCGCTAACTGAGAATACTTCTTTTCTATTGGTAAAGAGATCCACTATGCTTAATTCTAATTCGTAGTACTCTGTGGATGCACACTAGTGTGGCATTGCTGAATAGTGCATACAACCCTTGACATCAGCGTTTAGCCCAGACACGCCGAGTAGTCGTCCACTTTGAATGCCAAATTGTAGCAGTAATTGTCAGCATAACATTCTTCGCTAATAGAAGATCCGTTTTTGCAATCTGGAACGTATGGGTTGTTCCTGTACACATAATTGGTGTACAATTGAGCAAACTCAACATCCAGCTGATTGGCCAAACGCTTGAGAACAAACTCATCCCAAAAAGATGCATTCAAAGGAGCGTTTTTGGGCCACTTACTTTCCGGGTCATATGCGTCACGAGGAGAGTACTCAAACAACCACTCAGGCTCTTCAGGTCCGCTGACCCAAGTCTCGTTCAAAGGTGTATAGTAGTTGTAAGCATTGATGATGTTGAAAGACTCATCCTCGACTTCGTAGTATCTCCAAGATGGGTTTGATGGACCGAGCGGTGTAATAGACTGAGAAATCCAGGCCATGTTGATGGGCTTATTATCATCGGAATGGAGGATTTTGAACTGGTCCTTGTGTGTATGGCCATAAAAGATATTGGCAATGGTATATGGTGAAAACCTCTCCACAATTTTAGCAAATATATTGGATTGAATTGGGAGCGTGTCACTGTCTCCTGCAGGGATATGTGCCAAGATCCATACCCTTTGGCCATTCTTCTCACTTTCCACTAATTCGTCAATCAAAAACTGCCACTGCCCGAAAAGGTCCGGCTCATTCTCCACATCAATATAAGAGTACAAGTTCTTCTGGTAGTAGCAGTTGGAATTCAAGGAGATGACCTTGAGACCGCGCTCAGTAGTTGTAGAAAAGGCCGAGTAATGAGATGTCATCTCAGTCTTCAAAGACAGATTCAACCAGCCATTAGAGGTCCACAGCTCCGCAATCAATTCGTCGTTCCAATGGTATACTGACTCATTCAAAGTCACATTGTTAAGTCTGTGAGGGGCCAATTGTCCATAAGGAAACGTATCGTGGTTACCCAAAGTTGGATATATAGGAAGACCTTTCAAGTAGTATTTCATGATTCCATACGATCTCAATTCAGCGAACTTGGTCACGTTGGCATCACAATGGGCCACGTCGTGATCCACAATGTCTCCCGTAAAGATGGAAAACTCAAAGTTCTTGGACTGGGAGTGAGATGCTATGTAGACCAAACTGTTGTTCAACAACACTTCTGGAGGGTCACACTCGTAATTTCCAAAAGTAGATGCGGGTGTGTGGGCCCAATTCCAGCCTCTTTTTTTTGGGAAGTCCTCGTAGTCACCCACGTGGAAAGTCTCATTGTCATAATAAGAACCTGGGTAGAAATTAAGAGCAATGGAGCCATTAGCGCCTGCATCTTTGTAGACATTAGTGAAGTTGTAGGTGGAGTCAGTTAACTCCACGTTATAAGATTCCGGCAAGCAACACAATCCCTGGGAGCAATTTGCCTCCAGGCCAATCTGGTAGCGCAATTCGTCGTGGAAGTCCGAGATGTGTAAGACGTTGAACAAATCCCTATGCTGGTTCTTGTACTCTGGCTCTGAATTGTGAATGGGCTGTTTCTCAGGCCACATGGAGTCCAAATCAATAATCAGAGACAATTCCGGGGTCTTGGGAGCCTTGCAATACTTCCCCTTGTAGTGACAGTATGAGTCAAGGGTCAATTGAGAGGAAACATTCATGTGCTTTATCATTTGAATAAAATCATTGGAAAAAATGTTGATCGAAGTGGTGGTGTCGAAGCTATCACCGGCAAAGGTGTCCACATCGGTATTTTGAGTATTGGTGAAGATGAAGAAGTCCACGAAATTGCATTTGTCGTCTTTGTTCTTGTTCTCCAGAAGACAGTACTCATATAAAAGCAAAGCAACAAGATGCTCATATTCAGGAGATTCCTCAACTATGCTCTTGGCGAACTTCACCTTGTGGTGGCATTTCTCACAGGACGTTCCATTGAACTTCTTCAACTCCAGTAACTTGGAAGTTACGAAATCAGTTTGCTCTATGGACAACCGCGGCAAGAGCGCATCAATAATGGAGCCCTGAGGGGTTTGTCTGCTTTGAATTTGTTTCTGGATTGAGTCAATATTATTGATGGTATGGGCTACCACAAGCCCCAAGTAAATGGGTGCGAAAAGTATCCAAAGCATGCTTTAGTCGTGCAGGCCGCCAAAACTATAAAAATGTTGGCCGAACTGAAGAGGCCAAGAAATGAGGGTATCTTGAGGAGCAAGTGTTGAGGGACTGGTTTATTTTCCTTCCCTCAGAATGCACAAATCAGGCTACTTATAAACATTCGAGATGTGGAATTGCGCACCACGTGGTTGGGGCACATGGCTATGAGGGTGACACATTTGTGCAGCCAATGAATGATTGCATTTGCTACACATAGTTCGAGCTGTTTGCAAGTTTTGCACATCTCCGGTGAAACACAGTGTTTTCTTTAAAACTCCTCGGTGAGTTGTTTCACTTGTCAGACCATTGACTTCCCAATTCGAACGATCGTGTTTGGTTTCTAGCGGGACGCACCGCGTGGCTTAATAACCATTGTGCAGTTAGTCAATTCATGCGGAATAGTCAGAACATCCAAGGCGGAAATTGAATCTCATTTACGAGGCAAACTCGCATCGCTTAAAGCATTGTCTATCTTTAGTTGCGAATACTACGTGCACACAGCGCATGATGTCAAAGAAAACATAGGAAAGAGCAATACACATAGATTTTGAGCAGGAGATACTTAGGCTTTCGGGATCTTCTTGAGCAGAATCATTAATAAGCAGAATGGTTCTTATATTCTGCTCTAGGAGGCTACTTGGTGGATATCATACTCTAAGTTTCCGTCTATTAAATATTAGGCCCATTAAGTCTGCTTCTGCTCAGAATCAGTGACTGATGCAGAGTCAGTATTAGCGTGGGCGGACTCCTTCTCATCCTCATTGGCAACCGGCTCCGGGTCGGTGTTCGAATTGAAAAGCACGATGCCGTTCTGTCTGGCGTAACTACGCTCCTGTCTCTTGTAAAAGTACAACACAACCAACGTCCAGAGGCACAAACAGAAAGCACTGGTTGCCGTAAACGAGTAGCCCTTCAAGAATCTAGGGGCTTCCTTGGTTTTCCACACAATCACAGACATCCATGCTGTGGAGGCTTGCGCCAACATGTTCATGACCACTAAAACCACCGCCCGTTTCTGGGCATCTCTACGGCAAATATCGTTTTGCCACGAGTACAAGACGGGAGCCATGGCCCAGCCGAAGTACTGCATGCACCATGCAAACCACTTGGCCCTTTCAGGCACCTCCCACACGGCCAAGATCACGTTACCTGTGATGTTGAACGCCTGGGACAAGAAAATGGCGGACCAACGGGACTTGAACAAGTCAGCGTACATGCAGGTCAAGAAAAGCCACAAAATTCCGAGTCCGGGCGTCAAGGCACTGTAGTCTTGGAGCTCGCCGGCATTGAATCTACCAAGCGATTTCAACCACAAGATGTAAGCACCCGATGCACCGTTACTGTTGTTCCAACACAACATGTTCCAGAAGGCCAAAATGTAGAATTCCCAAGAGGTCAAAATCAGCTTCCAAATGTCCTTTGAAACCAAGGACTTGAACAAGTGCATCTGAGGTCTTCCTGCAGTATGGTTCTGCTTAAGCTTCTTTCTCAACAAACGGATTTCGTCATCGGTCAACCAGATCGAGTAACAGTCCGTGGGGGTACCAGGAAGCATATAAAAACCAATGATACCCACGGCAACAGACACAAGACCGTCGATGATGAAAATCCAGCGCCAGGCCTCCAAGTTCCCAACACCTTCAAATGCGCGCATGATGGCACCAGAAACCAACCCGGAGGTAAGCACCCCCAAATACTGACCAATGTAATAGACCATGGAACGACGGGCAATCATGGCCGGGTTGAAAATAAACGTGCCGAAAAGGTATTGGTAGGCCAAGTACGAAGGTGCCTCAAACACACCAATGAGAAAGCGGATGGCCTTGAGCTGCGGCACCGTGCTCACCTTGAAGGTACCAATGGTCAAGGCACTCCAACAGAGATCCAAACAAGGCAACACATAATTCAAGGGAAGCCCGTACAATGCGTACATAAAGGGAATCTGAAACACAATGTTTCCCACGTTGAAGAGCACCTGCGTATGGACCAAGTCATTCCCCTTCATACCGATGGATTCTTTCAATCCTCCAACGTATGCATTGTTCAAGTTGGTCTGGTCAAGGTACTTGACCCAGTATGCCATTAAGGAGTAGAAGGTCAAGAGAATGTCAATTTTCCACATGAGCTTCCGCTCTGCAGGGGTGTCGTTTTCGTCAAACCACTTGTACCATTTATGGTTGGACCGGGCGAACTTGTTCCAGCGGTACTCGTACTCGTCGAAAAAACGCCACCACGGCCTGTTAGCCTCGTCTCTGTATTCCAATAATTCGGGTGCTTCTTTGGTGATCACTTCGTAGTTGTTGTCCTGCAAGCCTACCTTCTTCACTTCGTCGCCTGCTTCAACGATCTCTTCGTCTTCGTCAACGATTCTTCTCACAGGGATGAAACCCCATTTAAGTCTACTCAAAGGCTCTTTGACAAAAGACATCGAGTTACCAACTGAAAATATTTAGACTGCATTACGTGGGGATAGATACATATATGTATGTGGCGGGCATGAGCACTGCTCACGTGATGCGGCTTCGGCCGGAACCCGGAAATGAGTAACGGGCCGCTTTTTTGACGTTTCGTTTCTTCTTTCCACCACATTACGAAATTGGCCTAAACTGCTGTATTCAATTACATCGTAATCATCCCTACTGCTTTCTGGCAGCCCAACTTCGGCGCATCTCTACATTCTCGCTTACTCTGTAGGCCGATGCTCTTCGCATCCTCGGGAATTTACGAGGTGTGGCTTCACTGCAACTCAAAACTTATATGCACTTAAACAATTCCAAGATTGAACCTGCTTTCGGGGAAACAAATTTCGGTGGGATTAACTGGGATTAAGTGGCAAAGTCCCTCTAGGAGTGATATAATGATCTGTATATTGCTTTTAACTGGTATGAGTGGGTGAAAAAATTGTGTAGAGTGCATACGGAGCGGAAATAGGACGCACTGCAAAGCGCGTGGTTTTACTTGAACGGCTACATTTTCTCACTGTTACGACTGCAGTGCAACCTCACATAAAAAGGTATAGACGAGAAAGCCTCCACAAAAAAGTCGCGGTTGCTTTTTAAGCGGTGCATCTAAATGTACGATGGGCGCATGCTCACGTGAAACTGAGAGTGGGCTCTAGCAGTTAGAAATGCCTTCACTAATTTGCCGGGTTCGTACTTTTTCCCTTGAAAAGGGAAAAAAGATTGCAGCACCACAATTTCACACATGGTCTCCCACTGCATTACTCACTGTGGCCCTAAGTGGCTTGACTAACGTTGATCGGACGGGAAACAGTATTTTCCACTTGGTATGGCCGCAACCGGAAGTCAATTTTTCGTAAGTAATAACCAAAAAAGTTGAATAGCATCTAATGATGCTTGAGTAGACACTACAAGAACTGGTTTCAGAATAGATCGTAAAATTCAATCTTACCGATTTGGAAGTAAAGTTACTGGTGTCAGCACAATATTCGTACCCCCGTTTGAAACCACTTGGAGATTAAATTCCAATGAGAGCATCAGTTGTCCGTCAAGGACAATAAATCGGGTATTGACATGCATGTGCGAGCGCACCCGTACACCAGCAGACTTCACTCGAACAGCGCTTATCTCCAGACTACAAAGCAGTCTGCCACCACACAAAATGTCCCAACCACTGAGGAAAAAACTCCTTTTGATGGGCCGCTCGGGGTCCGGGAAGTCGTCTATGCGGTCCATTATTTTCTCCAATTACTCCGCCTTCGACACCCGCCGTTTGGGCGCTACCATAGACGTCGAGCATTCCCACTTAAGATTCTTGGGTAACATGACCTTGAACTTATGGGACTGTGGAGGGCAAGATGCTTTCATGGATAATTATTATACGACGCAAAAAGATCACATTTTCAAGATGGTGCAAGTGTTGATTCATGTGTTTGACGTGGAATCGAAATCCATCAATAAAGATATCGAAATCTTCGTCAAAGCGCTCACGAACTTGCAGAAATTCAGTCCAGACGCCAAGATCTTTGTGTTGCTACATAAGATGGACTTGGTGCAGTTGGACAAAAGGGAAGAGTTGTTTCATATTATGATGGAGAAGTTACAGAGAATCTCGAACCCGTTTCAATTCAAACTTGTCGGATTCCCTACGTCCATTTGGGACGAATCCTTATACAAAGCGTGGTCTCTGATCGTGTGTTCATTGATACCTAATATGAACTTGTTCAATAGCACATTGTTGAGATTCAACGAGGTACTTGAAGCGGAAGAGATCATCTTGTTTGAGAAAACCACGTTCTTGGTGATTTCGCTGACGGCATCGATCCAAAGACAGAAGCAAGGCTCCAAACTTTCGAACATTGACGCGTTGGATCCCAAAAGATTTGAGAAGATTCTGAATATAATCAAAACTTACAAGCAGTCTCTCTATAAGCTTCGGTCGAACTTTACCAATTTGGTGATTCGCGGGCTGAACGGGTCGCATTTCTACATTGATTTTCTCACTGACAATTTGTTCATTATGGTTGTTTTAAAAGACCGCAGCACAGAGGGTCCCTACGCAAAAAGACAGGAGGATTTGTTGGTTTTGGAAAACATCAAGGATGCCAGGAAATGGTTTGAGAAGATCGAGAGCGGCAAGTGAGCTGCAGACAAAGATTTTCTAGTCTTCTATGGGAGTTGCGATTCTAATCTATGACCATGAGGAGATGAACATCAGTAGCATTCACACGAGATGAAGACCAAAAAGTTGAAAAATGTCGCGAAAGTGCCATTGAGGTTTGGGTGCTTTAGAGTGAGTTCAAGAGGATGCGGAAAGATACAACAGAAGACAATTCAGATTAGCCCAGATGATCTAGAAGATCCAAATGATTCAGATGACGCGAAATAGTTTGAAAAGTACAGTCCAGGGTGCCAGTCTTGGCAGCGGTACCCTCGAACAATGAATTATTGCGCTTCTTGTCTATTTCAAAGCACCTACCATTTATGGGAACTTGGCACTCGAACGGAGGAGGCGACTCAAACGGAGGAGGCGACTCAAACGAAGGAGGCGACTCAAACGAAGGAGGCGACTCGAACGGAGGAGGCGACTCGAACGGAGGTTGGGCAAACAATAGTGCGATGGAGAAAACGGATGACGCGAATTATGACGAGTGTGCCGCCTAGAGAGGACGATAATCAAACTGCATGTATATGCCCCACATCCATTGCTCCAAACATCTAGTCCCATTTCTGTCACATTTATTCATGCAGATCTACAAGCACCCTTGTCCAATCTCTACAAGAGTCACAAATCCCCACTTTCTTCAGTTCTCTACAGTTCTCTGCAGGTCTCTCCCGTACACTTCTCTGCACCTATACAAGAAAATTCACGCAGGTTTGCTGTATGTCCGACACCGAAGCCCGACTATCGGCGGTCCTAAGCCCTAGTCCCAGATAGGCTTTTCCCAATAGGGCCCTGGGTTACCCGACTTTATTCTTGGAACTTGCACTACCCGTTTTTAGGAGGACGAACCCCACGGATTCTTCCTACAGACCATTTCTACTTGAGTCTCTGGTGATAGCATCAGTACATCCAACAGTCAAGTAGGCTGTAGTCAATAAATGATATGCAAAAAAATTCGCCCAGGCACGCCCGAGGCATCACCTTCCAAGACTATTTTGGCAAAGTTCGCTGATTCTGACCTTCACTATTATAAAGCATACAACATTCTCTGGCCCCAACCGGTCCGAGTCATGCAGGAATATCATCCTAAGTATTCAGCCGGCGCGCGCGACACGATGTTTTTCGACCCACCACACCCTCTCGTTTAGAGTTTCTTCTCGTTTGAGCGCCAATAACTCACCCCTCTCCAATCGCCACCGCCAAAAATGGGCAAATTAGTCCAGCTCCTCTTGCACCCCAGCGAACTTTTCGCGGTGATCCAGTATACGGGATTCAAGAGCTCCATTTACCCTCTAGACCTCTCCAGAGCATCTCCCACGTTAGTCACATGCTACGAATACTTGGACTTGACCTCCAGGTCGTTTTCGGCGGTCATCAAGGAGTTGCCCCCACAGTTGAGAGACGCTGTGATGCTTTTCTACTTGGTTTTGCGTGCCTTAGACACGGTCGAGGACGACATGACCATCGACCCCAAGGTCAAGGTGCCTTTGTTGCGCTCGTTCCACGAGAAGTTGAACTCCAAAGACTGGACTTTTAACGGCAACGGCCCCAACGAGAAGGACCGTGCAGTTTTGGTGGGTTTTGACAACATTTTGGCCGAGTACCATAAGTTGAAGCCTGCGTACCAGGACATTATCAAGCGCATCACGCTCAAGATGGGCGCCGGTATGGCGGACTACATATTGGACGAGGACTTCAATACCAACGGCGTGGAAACGGTGGCCGACTACGATTTGTACTGCCACTACGTGGCCGGCTTGGTCGGCGAGGGCTTGTCGGACCTCATGGTTTTGGCCGGGTTCGCCAGTCCCGAGGTGCAGGCCAACAACTACCAGCTCTCCGAGTCCATGGGATTGTTCTTGCAGAAAGTCAACATCACACGTGACTACCACGAGGACTTGGAGGACGGCCGGTCTTTCTACCCCAAGGAAATCTGGTCCAAGTACACCGATGCCTTGGCAAATTTCCACCGGAATCCCAGCGATAGGGAAAACGGCGTGGCATGCATCAACGAGCTTGTTTTGAATGCTTTGGGGCATGCTACTGACGTTTTGACCTACCTCTCTTTGGTCAGAGAGGCCAGCACCTTCAACTTCTGCGCCATTCCGCAGGTGATGGCCATTGCCACCTTGGCTGAAATCTACAATAACCCTGCCGTGTTAGACCGCAACGTGAAAATCCGAAAGGGCACGACATGCAAGCTCATTTTGGAGTCGCGTACGCTTCCCGGCGTGGTTAACATCTTCCGGAATTACATCCGCGTCATTAACAAAAAGTCCAACGTCAAGGACCCCAACTACTTGAAGATCGGAATCAAGTTGGGCGAAATCGAGCAATTCTGTGAGATCATGTACCCTTCGAAAAACGCCGTGCCTCATGGAGCCCGCAGAAACATCCGGAGCATCAATGAAAATATCTTGGCGCGTGGAAACTTCGATGTTGACGGAGAAAAGATGATCCAGCAGGAGGTGTTTAAATGCTACGGAGTTTTGTTGTTTTCAGCCACGCTCTTGGCTGCTATTGTAGTCAGGGTATTCATTTAAGGATGTAAGATCTTACTGACATGAAAGCGGACCAGATTACGAGGATATGGGCCAGGCCAGAAAACGAAAGCAGATCATAAACCACTTTCAGAAACGGAATTTCAATGAAACCCTTCAGAAATGGGACCGGACCAGAAATGAACCAGTTCAGAAATACGAAACCAGACCATCAAAGACGAAGACCAGAAGGAGCGAACATGGACAATGCTCGTCTAATTAGAAAATTGAATGCACGGGATACCCAAGCCCCAAGCCCGAATTTAGAAGCCACTAGTAACCATGCAGGGGATGACTGGTGCTCATTCACACTGGTCACCCCTCTAGTATCACATGGCATTATCTCTGCCGGCTCAATGCTATCGGACTGCACACAGCGCACCTCCAAGTATTTAACATCTCGCACAGCCCTGCCAAGCCACGTTCATTGAAAGCGTCGACTTTCAAGCCGACTATTAATACCCACGGTTTTCTGGCCGGATTTGAGCCAGTCTGATATATCAGGAACGAGTTCTAGAGAATTTGGCTATCGAACATACAGGACACTGGATTGATAGCTACATTAGCCGCTGACAGAACTAGCTATAGCGGAAATCGAAAGGTTGACATACTACAGAATTGGCTACTATGGAGTTTCCCGTTAAGTGCATAAAATGGCTGGTCTATGAACAGGTCACTCCCATCTTGCTCCAGGTATCCAACGGGCCATGCCCTTTAATTGCCTTGGTCAATACACTACTCTTGGCGGAAGACATTCGGCAACGGCTGGACAAGCCTCGGGATGCTTCTGAATTGGGCGGCCTCCGAAAGCTACTCATGCGTCACGTGGGCGGGACCGTGGCGTGCACGGATGTTACAGCCGCTTTGGGCGATATTCTTTTGGCTACCCCGGATTTGGATCAGAATGTTCTAGACAATTTGCTCAATGGCCTTCCCCTCCTCCACACCGGACTCGAGGTCAACCCGAACTTGGTCACGGGGACGTTTCAGGATTCAGACTTGGCGGCTCAGGTGTTTAGTGCTTTTGGTTTACAATTCGTGCACGGCTGGTGCATTGCCCCAAGCAGTGAGACGGGGGAATATTGTGATGACGAAAACTACGGGGTGAGTTATGGCCACGCCGAGATTGATGATCACGGCAAACATGAAGAAAATGGCGAAAGTGAGGAACTCTATGGTATACATGACGAAAGTGATGAAAACCGGGGTAATGCTGAAGATGAAGCTGATGATGAAGGTGCTGGAGATGAAGGTGCTGGAGATGAAGGTAATGCTGAAGATGAAGGTAATGTTGAAATCGGCACCACTGAAATCGGCACAACTCAAAATGGCACTCAAAACGGCACTCAAAACGGCACTCAAAACGGCACTCAAAACGGTACCGCTGATAAATTTGGCAAATGGGTCGAAAATTATTTCCAACATCACGAAAATGATGACAAAACACTCTACTCCATCTTTTCATGTCACCGCGACTTCAACTCCATCCAGGATTATCTTCTTCGACACGAAAACACGCCGTCTCTGCACCAGGTCCAAAACTGGCTCAGGGAAAATAGCACGCAGCTCACGAGCCATGGCTTGCAGCTCATGCACCAGCAACTCCTTCCCGAAACAGTGGCGATATTTTTCCGCAATAACCACTTTTCGACACTCTACAAAGCCGGTGAAGTCTTTTATATCTTGGTCACGGACGGCTCGTTCGACAAGTCTGCAGGATATGTGTGGCAGTCCTTGACCAGTATCCTGGGGGGCAATGACATGTTCTATACCGGAGACTTCACGCCGATTCTGGAGTCCTCAAATGTTCCTGGTGAACGTTACGAGATTGGTGACTCTGAAGATGTGCTATTGGTGCAGAAGATCCAAGAGGAGGAGGATTCAAACTACGCTGCTCTCCTCCAGAAACAGTACGACAGGAAGGGCCGGAGCAATCTGCAAAAGAGACCAAAAAAGCCGGAGAAAAAAACAGACAATTCAAGGCAGTTGTTCACAAAAGGTATCAAGCTGACGAAAGAGATGCTGGCAGAAAGGAGTCTGAAAAAACAAGAGAACCGGGTCAAGCCGGAGAAAAAGAGCGGGGGTGCACTCCAGAGAATCAAGTCCGACTGTACCATCATGTGATGCAATACGTGCTGTGGTGATAAACGTTTCTACATGCTATATTATACATTTACTCGTTTTCCGTGGCCTTGTCAAACTCGTCTGCAACGTCGCTGTCCACTTCCGACTTGGCGTCTTCATCGTCCTCTCCCTCGTACTCCATTGGATCGTACTCCGACCGAATATTGTCCATCTTCTTCAACTCGTCAGTGTTGGGCTCACGCAACTTGAAATTGAGCACGTCTACGGTGCTGTCGTGCAAAAAACGGTTGATCTCCGTGTTGGTCGATGCTCTGTACTTCTTCAACTCCACCTTGCCAGAGATAGGGCTGTAGTAAGCTGCACGGCGCTTTTTTGTGTTCTCGTCAGACACGAATTTGATGGCCAATTCCCCATACGGCTTGCTGGACCGCTGGTAGCTCATGTCATAATTCTTGTAGTGGCGGAACCGGAAACTCTGCAAGTTCTCGTCGTCGTCCGCCATCGAGTTGGCCGGCTGCTCTCTTTCCACCGAGTCCAACTTCTCCCGCAATTCCCGAATCGACCGTGCATCCTTGTTCTGGTAGAGACTCACCCACTCGCCGTCCTCGGACGTGATGGGCCTGTAGATGGCACATTTCAACGCATCCTTCTGCAAGGCTGCATCGTATGCATCCTTTTCGTGCCTTTTCAACGCCTCCAAGTCCCTGCTGATGGAGGCAGAACCGGTAAACTTCACGGTCAAGTACTTCGTGTCCATCATGGCGGTATCGGGCAAGAGCTGGAACGTCAGCACTGCACGCAAGTGCTTTTTACGGGGATGCCTGTACAGCTCGAAGTTTGAATACGTCTCCTGTGCGTCGTCGAAGCTCTTCTCCACGGCCTTCAACTGCGATTCCGGATCCGCCTTGTCGTCGTCCTCTTTGAGAAGACTGGCAGCTTTCTCCTCCAGCTTGACTGCAGATTGTCTGTCGGCGATATACTCGGTTCTCCTCAAGAAGGACACGCCCGGCTCGGACTTGTTGATCTTTCCGATTCCGGCGTCTCTGAGCAACGCCCTGTCTTTGGCGTGCAAGGGAATGGCGTTGTTGCTGAAAATCACGTCCGGGTTGCTGCCGTCCAAAAACCCTTGCACCTGCAACGGGTTCATGGTCATGCCGAAGTCGTCGTCAATTTGACCAATGAACTGGTGGAAGTTCTCCTTGCGGAAGAGCGAACTCAATAGACTCTGCTGCTCTTGCTTCTGCGTCACGTGCTCCGTGGTGTTGTACCTTATGAATTTGGGATTCAACGGCGGCGCAGGGAGGTTGTTTGAGTACCTGATTTTGGCGATGTAGTCCTGCCGGACTGGTTTGTGGCTCATTGTTGGTGGGTACTGTGCTTGGTGTTGTGGTGTTGGAGACGCTGAGCTTGATTTTCGGGCGTGCGAAACTCAACCGTGAGAACGTGGAACGATGTAGTAGATTGCTATTTATGTCGGTTTAGTATAACTTACAAGTACCAATGCACACATTCTGAGGTTGAGTGTGGTGATTTTGAGTTGAGTTCAAATGCATTCACTGTTCTGCAATTGTGACTGAGTACGCCCTACTGAATGATCTGAGAACTGAATGATCTGAGATCTGAGTAATCCTGATCTGAAGAATCCTGATCTGAAGATCCTGAATCCTGATCTGAAGATCCTGAATCCTGATTCTGAGTAATTTGATGAACTGAATCATCCCGTTCCTGCATATACCGATCCACTAACCAACCACTACCCAACACTCCTCAAAGCACATGATCAGTCAAGGAGCTCAAAACTTTCTGATGATGTTATAGAAACTCTCACCTTGTGCCCGAGCAATGTCCAACTCCAAATCGGTGACGTCACGTGAGCCGTCGCCGCCAGCAAACGTGCCAGCGCCCCAAGGCGAGCCGCCGTGGACCTGCGAGTTGTCGCCCTGGCCCGGGTGCGCATATCCCAAAGGCACGTACACCATGCCGTGGTGCACCAACGTGGACAAGGTGCTGATGGCGGTGGTTTCCTGGCCGCCGCCCAACGTACCAGTACTCACAAAGATTCCTGCAGGCTTTCCCCGTAAGCCCTGGCCGGCCCAGATGGCGCCGGTCTGGTCCCAGAACGACTTGAACTGAGAGGGAAAGTTTCCGAACCGCGTGGGGATCCCGAACAAGAACGCATCGTATTCTTTCAACGTGTCGATAGTAGCCTCGGGCAAATCCGACTTGATTCCGCCCAATTTCTGCACCAAAGACTCGGGCAAGGTTTCCTTGACTTGGAACACATCTGCCGTGCCTCCAGCGGCTGCAATTCCTTGTTTCTGGGCCAATGCCAATTTACCAATGTGTTGGTAAAGCGAGTAGGTAATGATAGCTGTTTTCGGTGCCATAAGAAATAAGGTCAATATGTTCAATATGGTTTCAATAAGGCTTCAATAAGGCTTCAATATGTTCAATATGGTTTCAATAAGGCTTCAATATGGTTTCAATATGGTTTCAATATGGTTTCAATATGTTCAATATGGTTTCAATATGGTCTCAATATGGTTTCAATATGGTTTCACTATGGTTTCAATATGTTCAATATGGTTTCAATATGGTTTCAATATGTTCAATATGGTTTCACTATGGTTTCAATATGTTCAATATGGTTTCAATATGGTTTCAATATGGTTTCAATATGGTTTCACTATGTTCAATATGGTTTCACTATGGTTTCAATATGTTCAATATGGTTTCAATATGTTCAATATGGTTTCAATATGGTTTCAATAAGGCTTCAATAAGGCTTCAATAAGGCTTCAATAAGGTAAGTCTTTAAATACCGGAACAAAGCTTAATAAGCTGCGAATGAGAATGTGTGAATATCAAAAAGATTCAAGAGCTATTTGGGCCGGGGCCTACTTCTTTTATAAGCTTAGTGTGGTGCAAGCCGCATTTAGTAATGTACTTAGTAAAACGGTTGCTGCGCGCAGGCCTTGCTGCAAAGAGGGTAACTCCGTGTGCACCCAGCCGATCTCTGCCCGATCTCTGCCCGATCTCCTTTTTATTCTCCTCCTTTATTCTCCTCCTTTATTCTCCTTTTCATTCTCCTTTTCATTCTCCTTTTCATTCTCCTTTATTCTCCTTTATTCTCCTTTATTCTCCTTTTCATTCTCCTCTTCATTCTCCATTAATCATTCCTATTGGCCTCCATTGGTCATTCGCCATAGGTCGTTTGTCCTTTGCCATCAGTACATCTCCTTTAATCAGTGTACCAGGGCACAGCGACCATAGCGTATCTCCATACGGTGTTCATATGGTTATGGAGTTTGGCGTTAGAGTGGAGACGCCGACCGCACATGTGACTTGATCACACTGAAGTGACGAGAATCTCTGGCTGACGAATGAGTTTACCTTGGAGATAAGCCTTTACTCGGAGTACACACAAACCATGAAAGCAGGCCTTTGAATGCTGAATATACTTACTCAATTAGTACAATAAACCAGTTGGCCACTGCTCCATTCCTCTCAAGTATGGTTGGCTTTGGCATTGGCAAAGTAGGCCGGTGATCACGTGACTGCGGCCTCAAAAGGGTTGGGTCGGCGATGTTTGTTATGCAACTAAAATGACCGGAGGCTAGAGTTCTGTGAAGTAATCGGTCTGTGTATCGGTCTGTGAAGTAATCTGTGGGGACTGGAAACGACCGAAGTCAATATGTCGGTGCTGCATATAGCCCCGGGCTTTTGGCCTTTCCGGTACCCAGCAGATCGCCGTTACTATCGCTCTTGTATGCACACCCAGCCCCAGTTTTCCGGCCCCGACTCTAATAATCTTCTTGGGCGATTATGGGCCAATTCAAGGATTGTTCTACTTCTGTTCGATCTATCATTGCATTAGCAAGCCTTGGTTCATTCACCAGGGGCAACATATGATTACAAACGGTGTACATGGTCCTACATTCAATCTTCGTACTCTGTAGGGTCGTTTCCTCCAAAGCAGAGAATCTGGTGCGAATCAGGCTTGTCCAAACGCTCCAAGATATTGATGTCCAAGTCAATTTTTCCCAAATTGGACCCGTCCTGCAATGGATCGCTCGTGCCGTGGCCTGGCGGCAAGATGTTGAAGTTCTCCCTGATTCTGCTCTTGGTGGCGGTCTTGACCAAAGGAATAAACCCTTGCAAGTAAGACCACTTCAACAAAATCTCGATTTTGGACACCTTGTACTTGTGCTCCAACTCCAACAATTCGGGGTCTTGGAGCTTCTGGCCCTGGGTCAATGGCGAGTAGGCCTCAATGAGGATATTGTGGCTGGTCAAGTATTCACGCAACTTCAATTGTGGCAGCCATGGGTGCAACTCCAACTGGTCCACGGCAGGAGTCACCACGAAACCGTCGCTGTTCAACAACTCCTCAATGTGCTTGATTCCGAAATTGGAAACTCCAATGGTGCGGATCTGGAGCACGTCGTTTCCGGGGTGCAAGTAGAACTCCTGCAAAGCTTTCCACGTAGCCACTCTCTTCTCCTTGGAAGTGTTTGGCGAGTGGATCAACACCAAGTCCACGTAGCCAATGTGCTCCTTGACTTGTTGGGCGATTTTGGCCACGGCGCTCTTGGTCTGCTCGTAGCCTTGGTCCGTGTTCCACACCTTGGTGGTGAACCAAATGTCCTCTCTGGACACGTTGTCATTGTCAGCAATGAACTTTGCAATGGCCTGAGCGGCCTCCTTTTCATTGCGGTACACCATGGCACTATCGATGTGGCGGTAGCCCTGGGTTAAGGCCTCGTATACCAAGTCAAACGTCTCTTGGGGAGACAATAGGTAGAGCCCGAAGCCCGCCACCGGGATGTAGTTGCCGTTGTTCAACTTGTACTTGGTTGTCTGAGTCAATTGTTTGGCCACGGTCTGGATTGTCATTTTGATGGGGTTTGGGGTTGGAATGGCGACTTGAAACAAAGGCTGGTTTTTAGTGTTGCCAAGTTTCACGAGGTGCGAGCCGGGGTCTTTATATGGGCGGTTGCAATGTCGCCACAGAGTGCGATCGTTGCTGGCCTGTGTGCAGGCACACGTATATGATGCGAATGATGCTCCAGGTGAATTACTAATGGGAAGACCTGGACTCCTGCACAGAATACCCACACACCTGAAACACCGATGTCACTAGTGAAACTGGCATTCTAGGTACCGAGTAGTAATCTGAATACGAGTGCCAACACTCTCAATTAGGTGCGCACGTGATGGGCCATATCAACAGTTGTTTCCTCTGCTGAACTATGTTAGACATGCTCGTACCAGCGCAGTCAATTCTGAGCTTGTTACGATCACTGCCGATGTAAACCCGATGTAAATCCTGTATCCAACAGGACAACTGAGTTGGGAACTTTGCCGACTACGCACTGGGGTACTGGTAAATGCTCTACACTTGGCAGGATCTGGGACAGGTACGAAAGAGATGATGCACGTTCGGTAGATGGGGACTTGGAGGACGGTCACGTGCTCGGGCTTAGCCAGGCGCAAGCCGTACGTCTGAGCAATGGCATTGGGCAGACGAATTGGTCACCGCCTTACCCAATATAGGCGTCGTGCCTTAGAACTCCCAAGTAGAAGCTGGGAGTAGAAGCTGGGAGTTGATTCTGCGGAGTTGATTCTGCGGAGTTGATTGCTGGTGTATTGGTGTTTCCGTACGGGTGGTGCGCACTATCGCCCAGTAAAAACCACTAAGCAGATACCCGATAGACCCTTGACCTGGCACCTGAAACACCGGCACATCTAACCACACCTGGCACACTCTACACAGGCTTCTGAAACGGCACTCTACTCAGGCTTCAAACACCCGTCCAATGTCGTCGAGAAAAAAGACCCTTTTGAAAGTGATCATTTTGGGTGATTCCGGGGTCGGCAAAACCTCCCTCATGCAACAGTTTGTCAACAACAAGTTCTCCCACCAATACAAAGCCACCATCGGCGCCGATTTCTTGACCAAGGACTTGACCATCGACAACAAAACCGTGTCGTTGCAAATTTGGGACACCGCCGGGCAGGAGCGGTTCCAAAGCTTGGGCGTGGCCTTTTACCGCGGCGCCGACTGCTGTGTTTTATGTTACGACGTGACCAACGAGAAGTCGTTGAACAACTTGTCGTCGTGGAAGGATGAGTTTTTGATCCAGCTGAACGTGTCCAACCCGCAGGATTTCCCGTTCATTATCATCGGCAACAAGATCGACGTGGACGAGTCCAAGAAAATCCCGTCGTTGCAGAAGAAATTGGTGAACATCACCAATAACCAGTTGGGCGGAATGAAGTACCCGGTGTTTGAGACGAGTGCCAAGGACTCCATCAATGTGGAGTCTGCGTTCGAGGTGATTGCTAAGATGGCGTTGCAGCAGGAGGAGTTGAATGAGGGCTCGCGAAATGATATGAATGATGATTATAACGATGCCATCAATATTCACTTGGAAAACTCTCTGTCTGGCTGTGCATGTTAGAGTGATGAGTTAGGGAGCTAGGCTCGCGTCTATAGCAACGATGTTGCGTCCAAAAGATACTGATGCCGTTTATTCGGTGCTGAACGGCTATCGGCTGGACGGCCTTGGATCCCAGTGTATCAACCTTTGGTACTTAGATTCCCTGTTGAATCGGCGTCTATTGAAGTTGCTGTTCGACTTACGAATAGCCAGCTACAACTGAATGTCCGGTCTGCATCCAGGCAAGCACGGAATTATAATGTCTACTAGAGTCTCTATCTAGGTATTCAGTGCTGGACGGTAGTACGCTGGGGAACATGGACTTTTTGTTCCATGTGATGTGCTCCATCTGATGACCGGTATAGCACCAGGCTCGTGAGTGACCATACATGTAGTCACTGTAATTTGAATTAACAGTTTTAATAGTAATCATGATTTAAACGATAATACAGTAAAGCAAGTTCAGCGGCGTTATGCCCAATTGTATCTAGATAAATAAGTGTGTTCACTGTCACAACTTGGCGAGTCATTTCAAGGCCTTGACTCACGCTCTATTTCAAGCAACTGCACACAAGCCTGATCAAAAGATCCACAACACCGTTGCCGGTCTTAAAGTCATTATTGTGCAGGTTCTGGTATGGCGGTTGCTGCTGGTATTGCGGTTGCTGGTATTGCGGTTGCTGGTATGGCGGTTGCTGGTATGGCTGGTGGGCAATAGGAGCACTGTCCCAGTGTGCAGGAATGTTGCCGGAACTGGAGTTGTTCAAGTCAATAACCAAGACCCCGGCATTTTTGTGGTCCACGTAGTGTTTCAAGTTCGACTCCGTGCACATCTCGTCGATGGCAGGCTTCAACTTGGCCACTCCATTTTGGGAGTGCAATCCTTTGCCCACAATCACCCGCAAATGAGGCTGGCCTCGCAGGATCGCTTCACTGATGCGCTTCTGTAAGATCCATTTGGCCTCTTTGACGTATAATCCGTGTAAGTCGATTTCGTCGGCGGCGGAGTCGGCGTTGTTCTGCACAAAGACGTACTCCGCTGCTTTTTTGTTGTAGTTTTCAGCCTCCTCCAAAACCTGCTTCAGCTGTTCGCTTAGCTCATGCGCCCGCTGCTTATCGCCTGCGTTGAACGCCTGCTGGGACTCTTGCGAGAGTTGGTTGCGCTTGTCGTAGAGCCTACTGGCCTGTTCACGGTAGTTCTTGTAGGTGCTGTCGGCGACGTGGTTGTAGTCTTTCTCGTCAAAGAGGGCCGCGCCCCTGTTCAAGACGCTGGTCATGTTGGCCTCACGTTGTGAACATGGCATTGTTTATTGATATCATTGTCCTGCATATACGCGCATCCGTACACCACACTTTTCCTCCACATCCACCGTGCATTCCCGGAAAGAGCCCAGTGCCTGACTATGCACGCCAACGGCAGTTATCAAGCTTGAGGGTGGTATTGAAGCAGGGCAGATTTGGCCCACGTGCGGCTGAGACACCCGTACACCCGGCTAATTTGTTTTCAGGCACACTCTGACTGCTTCTCTGGATATGCGCTCCAGATTCAACCTTGGCCTACAGATCACGTCGTATCTAATAGTATTAAAGAACTACTTACTTCTTGGCAGCCTTTTGAGCAGCCTTGGTGACCTTACCAGCCTTGTCGGACTTCTCAACAGCCTTGATAACACCGACAGCGACGGTTTGTCTCATGTCTCTGACAGCGAATCTTCCCAAAGGTGGGTAGTCAGTGAAAGCCTCAACACACATTGGCTTGGTTGGGATCATCTTGACGATGGCAGCGTCACCAGACTTGACGAACTTAGGGTTGTCTTCCAAAGACTTACCGGTTCTTCTGTCAATCTTCTCAATCAAAGTGTCGAACTTACAAGCAATGTGGGCGGTGTGACAGTCCAAAACTGGAGAGTAACCGGAGGAGATTTGACCTGGGTGGTTCAACACAATAACTTGAGCGGTGAAAGAAGCAGCACCCTTTGGTGGGTCTTGCTTGGAGTCACCACAGACGTTACCTCTTCTGATTTCCTTAACGGAAACGTTCTTGACGTTGAAACCAACGTTGTCACCTGGGACACCCTCAGTCAATTGCTCGTGGTGCATCTCAACGGACTTGACTTCAGTGGTGACACCAGCTGGGGCAAAGGTGACAACCATACCGGCCTTGATGATACCGGTCTCGACTCTACCGACTGGCACCGTTCCGATACCACCGATCTTGTAAACATCTTGCAATGGCAATCTCAATGGCTTGTCGGTTGGTCTGGTAGGTGGCTCAATGGCGTCAATGGCGTCCAACAAGGTCTTACCAGTGGACTTACCAGCCTTGGTCTCCTTCTCCCATCCCTTGTACCATGGGCAGTTGGTGGAGGCCTCAATCATGTTGTCACCGTTCCAACCAGAGATTGGCACGAATGGAACAGTCTTAGGGTTGTAACCGACCTTCTTGACGAAGTTAGAGGTTTCCTTGATGATCTCCTCGAATCTGTTCTTGTCCCACTTGACGGAGTCCATCTTGTTGACAGCGACAATCAATTGTCTAACACCCAAGGTGTAAGCCAACAAAGCGTGCTCTCTGGTTTGACCGTCCTTGGAGATACCAGCCTCGAACTCACCAACACCACCAGCGATGATCAAGATAGCACAGTCAGCTTGGGAAGTACCAGTGATCATGTTCTTGATGAAATCTCTGTGACCTGGGGCGTCAATGACAGTGACGTGGTACTTTGGGGTCTCGAACTTCCACAAAGCAATGTCAATGGTGATACCTCTCTCTCTCTCGGCCTTCAACTTGTCCAAGACCCAAGCGTACTTGAAAGAACCCTTACCCAATTCGGCGGCCTCCTTCTCGAACTTCTCAATGGTTCTCTTGTCAATACCTCCACACTTGAAAATCAAGTGACCGGTGGTAGTAGACTTACCGGAATCGACGTGTCCGATAACAACGACGTTGACGTGAGACTTCTCTTTACCCATGTTGAAATAAATTAGTTGTTGAGGAAAAAAGGAGGGGATTTTAAGGCGCGGGTGCGGAGGTTTATATATTCAGAGAATTTGCGGCAACTGCGATGCGAAAATTTTTTCTGGTTTATCTGCAGGACCGCGCGAATGCTCACGACATGCATGTCTTTGCACTTGCTACGCCACGAGGTGATGCTGCCAAACGTCTTGCGACCTCGCAACATCGCGATATTGTGCTGGGTATGTAGACCTTCATGGAGTTGTCTGTATGCAGTCTAGCTGTCTCCTTGGAAAATGCCGCCTTCAGGCTCTAATGTCCGGGGGTGCCTGCGCGCAGGCTCTTCTGCATGCACAATTGATTCTTCTGTCTTTTGCGATGGGCCCTATGTGTAGGATTCGCAACCCCATCTTCCTTTCTCGCATTAGTATGACCGCCCCCTGCCACCAGAAGGCGCCCGCTCCAGGCGAGTCCATTGCCTTTCTAGGGGTGTGGTTGGGTGCACGGATGTCCCCCTTGTGACACTCATCATCTCTTGTAGCCCCGGGTGAAGTTTCGAGAATGTTCTTTTCTCTGCATGCAGTACTCTAGCCTCAGGCTGAAAATGCAAGTATTCTGCTTGCTTCGATGATAGCATGTTATGCCGCACAGTTATGCCAGCACCTGCGCCAAGATAGTGCAAGGGTGCGAGCAGGCGTGCTCCAAACACGCTAGTCTTGTTCACTTCTAACCTCCGTCTAATCCATACATCCCCCTGCTCACGTGATAAAAGTCTCTGTGTCACGTGAAAACCACGTGGTGTACCATCTCAAACGTACCTCTCTATTGTCACACCTTGCTATCACATCTTGCTATGATGACCTTGCTATCACATCTTGCTATGATGACCTTCCTATCATGTATCATCTTTCGATCACGTGACCCTTCCGTATCACCTTCTCCGCGTTCGTTTGCTGGGCCGGTCTAGGTCCTCAAGTTTATCCATCAAATCTTTATTGCCTTTCATAGACTCTGCATTGCCGTAGCCAACCTGCGTGCTGTCATTGTCACTGTCCAGCGGATCCGGTGACCTTTCTGAGAGGTACGGGTGTTCGGAGGTGTCGGCACGTGCCAACTTCAACTTTTCCGTAAGGCTCTCCCCACCACCAACCAAGCGGCCGTACTTGTGCTTTTCCTTTGACTTACGCGGCGACGGCAACTGCACTCGGGGGGCGTCCTTAGAGCCGAGGGCTGCCTTTGGGTCCGGTCGTGCCGTAATTGATTTCTGGGGTGCATGGATGCACCATCGCCTGTCGGACACATCAGGGATATTAAGGTTCGGCAACCCCTTCAGCGTCTCCACCATCTCCCAGAGATATGCAAGTGAAACAATTGGAATGTTCCATTTCTTGGCCGCATTGATTTTGTTCTTGGCGGAAATGGTCGCTATGGAATTGGATTCGTGGCCGTTGTTGTATACAGGACACTCTATCACATCCTTATGTTCATAGTCGAAAAGGTGCGGGCAGCTTTTGGAGAGCGACGCCTTGAACAAATTGATGTTGAGCACCAAAAGATCGCGTCTAGCACTGAGCACAGAACAGCACTCGAAATTAAGCAAGGCTATGAGCTTTTCAATATGCAAGAGCTCCACGCCGGTGAAGCCCGTGACACACACTTTGAGCCGCAGGAGCAGCGGCACCACGCCATGTAGAGGCTTGCTCCACGAGTCGTAGCGAATTTGGTTGTAGTATACACACCTCTCGATGAACCAGTCGGTGACCATGCGCACTGTGTGGTTGTTGACGCGGTGGTGGATTGAAGTCGGAAGCTCCTGGAGCAATTTGTAGGCGTGGGGGCCGTTCTTGACAAGCAGCACTATGTGCAGTACGCGGGGGTCGTCGGGCGACTTGGCCACGGAGCCCAGGTGCGACTCCACCACCTTGCGGAGCACATCCTGCTGGGCGGACGAGAGGCCAAGCGGAAAGACGGTGAAGCCGGCGAAGAGGGACGAGTCACGTGCCTGGTCACGTGCCTGGTCACGAGTGTCTTGGGGGAGGATATGCGGGCGGGTTTCTTGCGGGCTCTCGTCCGGCTCCCACGTGCTGTTGCGCACCTGTTTGCTGGGCACGACGTTGGTGTCCATAATAGAGGACCAGACGTCAGAAGACTTTTTGAGGGACAGGCGCTCGCGGTCCCGAAGCGGCAACAGTTCGGCGCGGTCCCGAAGCGGCACCAGTTCGGCGCGGAGGCCGCGCGACGCATAGAGCTTCTCCCAGGAAAACGCGCCCGACACATAGTAGTTCGGGGCGTCGGTGAGCGCGTAGTCGTCGGGATCGAGGGCAGCACCGCGGAGGCACAGGTCTAGCACCCACACCGGATGCACGACCGGCACCCCCCACTCACGTGCCATGGTGTAGCGTTTCCCCGAGCAGTCCAGCCCCACGAGCACGGTGCATGCAGGAGTCAAGGTCAGGCTCACGTTTGCACCCAACTTGACCATGGTGTAGATCAAGTCGTCAGCCCGGAACATGTCTTCGGGCATCACCGCCGGGCGTGCGTGCGCAGGAGGCGAGCGGAACTGCGGCGCCATGTATCGGGCCCGCTCCTCGGAGCTCGGCCGCTCGACGCGAGCCACGCACACGGTGAAGTTGGAGAACACGCCAAGATGGTGTTTTTTGGCATCGGTCGCCGTGACGGTCTCGCCGTTTTTCCAGCGGCTATAGAGCTCCTGGATGGTGACGGGCGCTAGAAAGTGGATGTCGTGGCGGAACCGGACACAGTACTTGTACTTCTCGGTGCGGCGGCCGCCCACCACGAGGAAGTTGACCAGCGACATTAAGTCGGTGTAGTAGACGCCACCGAGCGTGGAGATCTTGTCGGCCAAGTCGGAGCGCTGGGAGGTCTCGAGACCAGTGCAGCAGAAGGTCAAGCCGCTGAACGGTTTGGACATGCTGGGAGAGAAGGTGTTGATGGAGAGGTGAGCGCGTGCCACAGATGTCACGTGGATCGTTGTCACGTGATCTGGTCTCCAACATGTCCCGAACTACCTCTACCTGACTACCTCTACCTGACCCTGACTCGACTCCTGACTCCTGACCTGAAATATGAACCACCTAGACCAGCACCTGACCCAGTGACCGTGTACTGCACACAGGCCATGCCTCTTCTGCACCTTGTTGCCATTGGTTTCCATTCCGGCGGGCGATTTTTCTCCAGAAAAAACGGAGGCATTGTAGAGCTTCGCCTCTTTACGGCCAACTAGTTCAAATTGTCGTATCAGGGAAACTGGATTTTTCAGCCGGGCTTCTTCTTTCTTAATCTGGCTCTACTGAGAAAATGTGCGAATCTTGGTAGCCGGAGCCAACTGAGTCTGGACTAAACTTTGCTACCTTGCTGGAATATAGAATCCTGGCTGACATTGACCAATGGATCTGAAGTACGTCATGATCAATCTGGATGAAGTACGTAAGTCGTGAACCTAAAATGTCGGAAGATGACTGCACTGGCACTGTTTTATGAGTGCATTTCTACGGGCCTCAACCTTCATCTGATGCAGGCAACCCGTGCTGTGTGCAGGACCCAGCTGGTACATTGGTTTGATTTCCAGGTCTTGGCCAATGAAGAGCCTAAGGAACTGATCGTAGCTCTTCAACAGTACTCGACGGAAATGCTCGACGGAAGTGGTCCAGAGCTTCAGACCTGATCCAGCAGTGTTTCTCCGTTGCGTCTTATAAGGTGCCTCTGGCTCTTGGTAGTACTCTGCTCGTACAGTACGTGTAGGAATATACTAGCTGGACTTGGGTGTCAGACGGTCTATTTCGGATCAGTCCGTCTGGTGGGTATTCGGGGTTCAAAGTACAGTGAACAAGTGATCTTAAGCACGTGTTTATGGGCGAGGCATTCGAACTCTTGGGCCGAACTCTTGGTCGAATATGCCGAGTATGTTCTGAATAAGTATCACCGGCTGAGAAGACCAGCTCGCGGGCTCAGGCATGGTCTCCTTGGCACAGCACAAAGGCACAGGAACACAGTACAGGCACAGTATCTTTGGGCTGCGCCGTTGCTTCAATTACTTCAAACGACTGACGGAGAGGCGGAACCGTGGCTCAGGGATTAGTGAATTGTTTATTTTATGGACTCAGACATGGACTATGGACTCAGACATGGAGTTATGGACTCAGACATGGAGTTATGGACTCAGACATGGAGTTATGGACTCAGACATGGAGTTATGGACTCAGACTCATGGAGTTATGGAGTTATGGACTCAGACTGATGGACTATGGACTCAGACATGGAGTTATGGACTCAGACTCATGGACTATGGACTTATGGACCAGACATGGACATAGACCACACATGGACTCAGACCAGACATGACTCAGACTTATTAGTAGTAGCTATCCAATTGCAGTGGCAATTATCTTGATGCCAGAAAGCTCCAGAAAGCTCTTCGTGCATGTTGCAGCGCCAATTCCCAGTACTGCTTCATGGAACATGCGTACTAAGCACCAGGTTGAGCTAGGTCTGATTTCTGCAGCCTCTAGTGCTTCGGACGCCCGGCTCTGGCAGAACCTGGCACCTGCATAATGAGTTTGGCCCACACAAGTTGTACTGGGACCTGGTCGGTAGGGACCCGTGAAAACCATCTTGCGATTCCTCCAACATATCATGGTTTGGGTACTGTGTAAAACCCACATCCCAGACCTCAAGTCTGAGCTCTTATGAAACCTCAGACTTGTACGGTACACTTCCTGCACTTCTGGTACCCTCTTCCCAGCAGCCAGTGCCAGCAGCCAGTGCCAGCTCTGGACCTACTCTTTCGCCGCAAGTGCTTCTGATTGCAAACAGTACTGAGTCTTACTCACGACGTCTTCCAGCACTACTAGTAAACTCTTGCAGTAGTAGTATTAGTAGTATTAGTAGTTTCAGTAGTATTCAGTATTCAGTAGTATTAGTAGTTTCAGTAGTATTAGTAGTATTAGTAGTATTAGTAGTATTAGTAGTATTAGTATTCAGTCTATTAGGAGACCTCAATGGTAGTGCAGAGACGGCGGAAGCTGACTGCCCTTAAATCCAATTGCAGGTGGAACTCACATCGGACATTGACCACTCCTCGAAACCCATTCCCACAATGAAGATGTTGGGAACGGGCTTTGCCTCAGATCTCGTTAGTCTAAGACCACCAGATCCACTCATTCAACGAATAAGGTCCATAAGTAGTAATCGTTAGTACAGTTCTGCGTTCTACAGTTCTGCGTTCTACAGTTCTACTCCGTATTCTAGTCTTGTTGGCTAAGAGTGGAGTGTCGCTCACATTGGCCATGAGTCGGTATTACTAGTAACTGTGAATCCTGGCATTAAGTGGTGGAATAGTTGCGTCTAATAAAGAGAAATTCAATAAAGGATACAGAAGCGGTGTAGAAATAAAGGGGAGGTGAGTATCCATAAGGCGAACTACGGGAACTGGGAACTACGCGAACTGGGAACTGGGAACTACTGGCGACAAGAACAGCAACAGACTGAAGTCAAGACACTCCGCATATGGACCAGTCGGGAGACTGCCCTCCGATAAGCCACTACAGCCTCCACCAGCCACCTGCCCTGTGTGGGATGTAGGTCACGGTACTTCAAACGCACTGCGGGTGCGGCACGGGTGTCGGTGGGCCGGCCCATGGCAACGTACCTTGGCACGCAAGTTTCTGTCTTAGTTGATGTCGCAAAGTGCTAGCCTGGCGTGGAATGGACCAGTTGATGCCGCAGCCCGATGCTTATGTACGCTTATATGCAGTACCGCAATAGGGCACAATATAGCAGCGGCGAACCCAGGCCGTTTCATGACTGCAGACCATGAATACTCCAGACAGCTCATATTGGCGAGACTGGTAAGGCAGTCACGTGACCCAAAACTTGTTCCACCCCAGAATACCCCCGTCACACCAGCATTGAGTGTCAGTAGATTACTCATTCAAGCACTAGTGCAAATAGCCAGGCATGGATTCTGTAGACACTGCTCCTCACCGATACTGTCTTTACTCATACCACATACTAGAATGCACGGACTCCCGTAGTTCGCTCATACAATAGCACACGTTAATTCCATCTTAGCCATCCATCTTAGGGAAGGAGCACCATCCATCTTAGGGAGGGAGCACCATCCATCTTAGGGAAAGGAGGGAGGGGGAGGAGGGAGGAGGGAGGGGGAGGAGGGGAGCGAGTAGGCCCGTGCACCTGACCAATCGGGAAGCAGTATCGGTTTTGGAAGGCGGGTGCAGGAAAAGAAGCCCATGCAAGGTTAGCATAACACGGCACATGATTGGCCAAAGGCAGTCTTGGCACTCGGAAACGCTTCCCAAACGAGCGTACGGCTCTGCGCATGTGCAGGCAGAGGCCGCGCACTGCACACAAGCGGCCAGGCTGCGAACACGTGACCGGCCCGCGGCCAGCACAGCAGCAATTAGCAAGCGGTCGCAAGAGCAAGAGCAAGCCCAGGAAAGCGGTCCTGCAGACAAGACGGCCCACCAAGAGCGCCGCCACATGCAGGCACACTCGTACGACTCCCACCATGCTCGGCGGGAGGCACTGATGTTAGACACCAGAAACGTGCTAAATCCACGAGTCCTCAATCAGCAGAGTTCTGCAACGTGGCAACAACGACTAATGGAGCTATTGCATGCAACCCAGGCACAATAGCTTAGTCTGCAGATTGGCGAGTCCATGCACTTAGAAGTCTGCGCTATTTAGTTTATTAGTCTGTATTGTAATTTGTGTTTATTGTAGTCTCGCTTAGTCTACGCTTATTGTCTACGCTTATTGTCTGCGCTTAGTTATGAGATAGTCTTGGGGCTCTTAGTCCGCTGGTTATGAGTGTGCAGTTTACATAGTGTAGTCAGTGTAGTCAGTAGTCAGTGTAGTCAGTGTAGTCAGTCTACGGTGTAGTTCGTAGTTCGTAGTTCGTTGCATAGGAGATGGGGCCGGACCGCGGGATTTGCGCACGGAAATAGTCATGACGGGTCACTGACAATGCGCGGGGACTGCGCAACAATAGCGGAAATACGGTGGAATGTCAAGGAATTCGTGCAATACGGCCTGATTGGGAAGTATATTAATACCAATCAGAAAGTATCAGAAAGTACCAGCCAATAGGAAGCCATATCATCCCTGAAATGAATGTCAATTCATTAGGCAATGTCGGGATGTCGCTCGACTACTCATCTTAATAAGAAGCAAATGTTGCGCAATGTCGCCAAACCATGTAGATTAGTACTGGCGATGTAGCTTGTAGACCTACAATGATACGATGTAGATAGTCACGTTAAAGTTGTCGAAGTCGATCGCCAAGTCGTCAAATTCGTCAAAATAGCCAAGTTCCAGTCGCAAGTCCCAGTCGCCAATCATAGTACAGAAATCGCGGTTCCATCTCCCATGCTAGTGTTAATTGCATAAGCTGACTAGTGCATTGTTTTGGTCTGCGGATGGAATTGCTTTTTCCTTCGCACACGCACGCTCAATATCGTGCGTGCGGAGCTAGCGTGAGGAGACGGCAGAAAAACTGCCCTATCCGACATGCAAGTAATCTAGACGGGCAGCCAAGAGCGTCCCAAAAGGAAACAGACGAGCCTCCAGAGCTCCTCGTGCTGAAGGTGTCCACTAGCCGGTTGCAAGCATATGCAAGCACACCGCACGCAGAAGCTGGGATAAAGTGGGCATGCCTAACCCCTATGCAGTTGCAGAATATACTTTCTGTCGTATCTCGAAACATCTGTTGTTTTCATGCACGGTTACGCGCAAACGCAGCTTCGCAAATAGGGGAGCGTGCGTAGTCGTGGGCGTGCGGAGTCAATGGTGCGCTCCGCATTGGCTGATACTGCAAGAGAACGCATGGCTCGGGCGCATGCAAAACACTTCCGGCAGATACCTTTTTGGGCACTGCACATGGCTCTGGGCGCCTGCACATCACCGGCAGACCGGCACATGGGAATTCTGTTGTGATCATTTCGGGGCCCATGTGCAGATGTAACCCTCGTTCCTCCACGACGCACTTCTATTTATAGCCGTATCTTGATACCATGATTTGCCACCGAGACTCTGGGGGGCTGCCCTTTTTTCGGTAATCGAGTCCGACTGAAGGTTGTACAGGCACGTGTTCCCACATATGGTGCCTACGGCCTAGTTCCTCGAACGGCTTCACCTCTGTATTGAGTAATTTCCTGTGGTACAACAAATGCCCGTCCCAAGGGTGCCTGCAGTCCGCAGGATGTCTGCCTGCACATGCCATCAAGCATGCGTGAAGACTCACGGCTGCCTCGTTTTGGCCCTCGCGAAAGCAACCGAAAAAACTATATAAGGCCGCCCGCTCCCCCCGAAGTTTTTTTCTCCATCAACTGATCGTCTTATCAAGTCACTCGCTAAAAATGCAATTCTCCACTGTCGCTGCTTTGTCTGCTTTGTCTGCTTCCGCTATGGCTGCTTACACTAACGGTACCACTGTTACCACTGACGTTACCGTCACCGGTTACACTACCTACTGCCCAGCTTCCACTGTCGTGACCATCACCAAGTGCTCTGAGAACTTGTGTGCTCCTTCTGTCATCACCGTGTCTGAGGAGACCACCTTGACCATCACTGAGCCATGTGTTGTCCCAACCACCTACACCACTGGCGTTGTTACCCAGACCACCAAGGCTGTCGAGTCTTCCAAGTCTACCGTCGCTGCTGAGTCTACCGCAGCTACCGTCTCCTCTTACGAGGGTGCCGGTGCCAAGAACGCTGCTGGTGTTGTTGCTGGTGTTGCCGCTGTTGCCGCTGCTTTGTTGTAAGCGAACTGCGCTCTCCAGTTTTCTAATCTATTGAAATAGGTATGGTTTAATTAATAACACATAAAAGCTACTGTAGTTTGAAAGATTGCTATGGATGCCATCATCCGGGGCCGTGCTCGCGATTTGGCCGATGGGTGACTTAATCGCGCATGCATTGGCGTCATGTGCGCGCTGGTTGGCTGCGGGTTGGCCTTATTAAGCGTCAGCGTGCTCTGATTGGCGCACGTTCATGCAGGAGTGCACCTGGCGCTCATGTGTGAACCCTGCGGCCATCACGCAATTGTCAATTCGAGTATACGAGATCGAATACCGCTCCGCGTCAGCACATAACCGGTGCAGTACATTCACCCGACCCTCCAAACCTGTACATAAAACTTTTCCCGAACCCGTACACACGGTAGAAACCCGTACACCGTGGAAACCAAACCCGTACACACGGTAGAAACCCGTACACCGTGGATACCAAACCCGTACACATGGTAGAAACCCGTACACACGGTAGAAACCCGTGCACCAAAGGAAGAATCCGTTTGCCTTGAAGACGCACCGTCACTCATATGCCGGGTTTCGGTGGTACTGCTACGTTCGGGCGACAGATGAGGCGGTGTTTATATGCACACCCACTAATTGAAGGGTACGGATGTCTCTTATCGGTTCACATGAGGCATGTTCAGGCATGTTCAGGCATGTTCAGACATGTTTCAGACATGTTTCAGGTCGCTGCATACTTGCATCGTCGTTCACGTCTCTGGGTTTCCCCATCCCAAGCAGACACCCGTGCACCACGGCGCACTACCCAAATCATCCACCAACCTTCACCTCCACGCCATGAACGACCACCCCAATGACGCTGGCTACGCAGTCAATGTGTTTCCGCCCACCAGCAGGTTCCCCCACAAGCCACTGCTCCCCCACCCCATTCCTGCACAGACGCCGCCGCCGCCCAACCGCCACATCCATACCGCCAGCCTGAACTCCAGCGCCGCCTACTTGCCCTACATCCAGCACAGGGGCAAGTTTATGACCGCAGGAGACGTGTATGGCCAGCAGCAGCGCATCTTGCTCCGGCTGCGCAACAACTACCCCAATTGGGCAACTCCTTCCCTGGGCCCATATCCCCAGGCCGCATTTTCCCAGGCCCAAGCCTCATTTCCCCAGAACTCGGCGCCGCTGAGTCTGCTGATGAGTCATATCAGTCAGATAAGTCAGCCTTTGAGTCAGCCGAATCTGCAGAATAGCTATCTGAACATAGGCTACCCGCTGGACCCGGCTAAGCTCGTGTACTTTATACCACCGGCTGCTCTGGGTAATGCACAGAACCAAACCCAGAGTTCCAGCCAGCAGAATCATCAAAATCGGAATTCTAACGTTCAGAGTCAGCAGAATGTTCAGAACCCTAATGCTCAGAATCCTCGAGATCAGCAGAATGGGCACTGCCTTCAGAGCACGGTCAGTTCGAGCCCTCAATCCCTCCACAAGGGTTCCTCGCCATTTGGGGCCGCGATGGAATCGGAGAATGCATCTCACCAGGCGGTCAGCGAATCTCCGAATCCGGCCCTGTTGCAAGCAGACCTCCCAAACAGAGACGGTGAAGCCTTGACCCATGCCTCGAACCAACGGGCCACTCACAGTCCTGGTCCCGTGCCCAATGCCATACGAACCCGGACCCCAGACTATGCTCGCATTGGCCTGCCTTCCAGCACTTTTAAGTCCGAAAACGACCTGCCATACATAACACCAGGTCAAGGTCAAGATCAGGGTCAGGGTCAAGTTCAGGGTCAAGGTCAAGGCCAAGTTCAGGGTCAAGGTCAAGGTCAAGCACCAGGTCTTATTCCAGGACCGATTCCAGCACCAGCATTAGACTCAAACTCCACAGGCCTTTCCAATTCCAGGGAACTTCCCCTTCATCTCCAGGACCATCACAACTGCGCTGATGCTCTTCTGCTTGTAGAGAAGCTCGCCGATTCGGGCAAAAGAGACGGCGCCGTTAAAGTGCAAATGAACCCCCACTTCCAGGCCGCATACCACACGTACACAGCCCATCTAAATCCGGACACGTTTCTCTTCAAAGCCAACCGCTTGGTGAACAATCCTCGCCACAACGAGATCCATGAGCGCTTGGCCTTTTACAAGGTGCTTCTCAAGTTCCATGCTGATAAGCGGGAGAGCGACGATGAAGAAAGAAACGACGCAAAGAAAGACTCAAAAAGCCCGTCCGACGGCAAGGACGAAAGGGATGGAAAGCGGATCCCAGGCACTGTGAATCCAAAACCAGAATCTCCACCGCTTAAAAAGGAGCCTGGTCCAGATGTCCCAAGAAAGGAAGAATCAGACGAGAAGAGCAATGTGCCAGAAAAGGCTGTTGAATCCCACCTCGATCCAAATGTCCTGGCCCAGACCAATGCCGAATCGGCGTCTTCGAATCCCACTGATACTGATGATCTAAAACTGGAGACCACCACAAACCAAGGTGAAAGTGCCCAAGCACCCCAACTTAATACTTCAAATCAAGCCGCAAATGCAGCAAACGAAGCAGCAAACCAAGCAGAAAATACTAACCAAACTGGAAATCAAGCTGGCATTGCACCACCTGGGGATTCTTTACTCAGACAAGCTGGAGGCCCCAATTCGTTGGCTCTGACCGCCTCAAGTGCCCCTAAGCTCCAAACTTCAGCGACCCCGGATGCTTTCAAAAAAGAAGAGACCCCTATCGTGCCCGAAACCGAAGGAAAAGACCCCGAAAGACGGAAAAAGCCGCTTCCTGTTTTACTCGCCAAGTTCCCCATGATGGACAAACGACCGTTGGATCTCTTCGACCTCTTCCGCTTGGTGATTCGAAAAGGCGGCTTCTTGGAAGTCATCTCCAAGAAACTTTGGGCCCAGGTCGGCCGCGAATTGGGCTACAAGGGAAAGATCACCAGTTCCTTGAGCAGTTCTCTCAAGATCTGCTACTCCAAGTTGTTGTATCCTTTGGAATTGCATCTCGGCGAAAAAGCCTTGCCTTTGGTGTATCCAAGCCTCAACAAGCAGGGACATCAGAATCAGAACCTTCAGCAAAATGAGATCCACAATGAAGGGGATTCGGTAATGTCAGAACTGGATACTCTCAAGAGAGGCTGCGATGGAAGCGGCGACAGAAGCGACGCCAAGAAACGCAAGCTAAACACCGCTCCCTTGATATTGGGCCTGAGCTTGGAGTACCAGCGCTCGATCCGGCTCAAATCAGCCAAGGGGTTTCTTCTCAACGACCCCCATTTGATGGACTTGAAAACGCCCTTGGTAATTTCCCAGAAGGGTGCTGAAAAACCCGAAAAGTCCGAAAAGTCCGAAAAAGCCGACAAGGAACGGCTTGTCACCCCCACAGGAGCCCAGGCGCAAGTCAAGAACTACCTCAAGTGGATCGCCACGTACCTGCCTATGTTCCAGGATTCCTCTCGGCTCGAGAGCAACAGCAAAATGGCCACATCCTGCTCCATGAGGCAGTACCTCGAAAAAGACTCCGAGTTCCAAGACTACCTCATCGCAAAGTACCCGTATCTTTTTGAAAACCGGTTCGAAAACCCCGAGCGAAGAGTCAACGGAATCTCCATCTCCACCATTGACGAGGAAAACCTCGAGCATCTTTTCTGGCAGTACTTGAAGGACGACCAGGATTATGGCAAGTTGGAAAACGGCACAAACATCGTCCACTCCGAGGGTATTCTTGGCCACGATAACACGTTCGAATTCCATAAAAGTCACCTATATGAACTCTCGGAGAACCAGGCACATAGCTCGATGTACCCCCGCCGCCATTTCCCCGACTCGCTCAACACTTTCAGCTTGAAAAATCTTCCCTTTCTCCCCAACTCCATCTTTAGTGCTTTTTCCGCCCCCGACGTCGACAACCCCACCATCTTGAAGCCCCACCTCAATGTGCAAATGACTTTCAGCACGCAGAACTGGCGCTGCGAAGAGCACTTTGCCCAGGCCTGTAACTACCTTTTCTTTGGCAAGCCCAAGCGGTGGTACTTCATCCCCGAAGCCGAGTTCCCCAAATTCGAGGAGCTTCTCGCCGAAACCATCGCCAAAAGCAACGGCAAAGTCAACAAAAACTATGATCCCGCCGACTGGAATATTGCTCAACTCATGGACTTAATTAGCCAAGACGAAGAAAGCGTCAACACTCAGTTCGAGTGTCTCTTGAACTCGCTTGAAAACACCGTTAACATCTACCCTGAAAGAAGACTCAAGCACGAAAACGCCGACTTCCAAAAATTGATCGACGGCCGCCCAAAGTCGCCGTTCTTGAACCAGGAGCTCTTGATCACCCCCGAAATGTTGACTGAAAGAGGCATTAGCTTCACCACCACTCTCCAGAAACCCGGCGAAATGGTGTTCCGCTACCCCAAGACGTATGCGTGCTCGATTTCTTTGGGCTTCAACATCAGCGAAGAGCTCAACTTTGCCAGCAGATTATGGCTCGATTATGGCCTCGAGGGAGAGAAATGGCTTAGAAAGCAGGGCGTCTTGCCTAACTTCTCCATATTTCGATTGTTGATCAATTTTGCCCAGCTCCACGACTCCGGCGAACGAATCAGTTACTTTTCCTCGGCCATATACTCGGACGTGACTCGGCTTTTCAACCAGCTTGCTGAAAACGAGCTAGATCTCCGGGCCAAAGTCAGGAAGAACATCAAATTGAGGGAGATTTTGGTAGAGGACAAGCCTGATGCGGATTTTGTGGCAGATGACGACTTGGCCAATTGTTTTCCGTCCAAAGTGGTCATCTCCAACGATTCCGATAAATTCGCCTGCTCTCTTGAAACGTTAGCAAAGTGTTTTGACAAAGAAGAAGAGATGAGAAGCGAAGCTTCTCAGAATTTCCACTTCGACGTCTTGGCATTATTGCAGAAACCTGGCTTTTCTGCAGAGCTCCATCTCCTGTGCTCCGATGAAAAGTTGAGATCTTTGCAAAGGTCGCTCAATGCCTACTCTGTTGACTTCGAAGCCTGGCTCGCAGAGTATAACGCCATGTTGCAGCGGGAGGAAGACTTTTCCCTCAAAAACTATCGTACCACTCTTGCAGAGGGCCAGAAGATTCTTGGGGCTCTTTCCGGAGCCAAAGACGTTTTCGGCCAGACAAGCAACCTCTCCGTGGCGAAACAACACCGTTTCCAAGAATTCCAAGACCAGGTGTACACTCTCGAGAAATTCGTGGAAGACTCTTCCGACATCGTCGAGCAGTGCCAGAACATTTTGGCCTTGAAGCATCAGCAAAGAATCCGAGGAAGCAACGAGATATTGAGTGACCAGGATGACCAGTACCTCGATAAATTGGTGGTTCTCGCCAACAAGATTCCTCGACTCAACTTCTTCACGGCGGAATTCGAACAGGTGGTTGAGTACAAAAATGAAATCTTGAACTTCGACAGAGCTTGTCGGCAAGTGTTGAAGGGCCCTCCAAAAAGCGTCAAAGAACTTAATAACATGATCTCTTTGGGCGAGTCGTTCGGCATCAAGTTGCCCAGTTTGATGTTTTTGAAGCGCTTGAGAGACATTTTGCTTTGGAATTCAACATATGAAACCATTCTTGGTGGTGGAGACCCATTTTCGGGCAAGAAAGAAATCTTCTCGTTGGCCGATTTGAAGGCTTTTCACAGCCAGGGCATGCAGGTTCTTCCCCAATCTGCAGCCGAGCAAGCCCACACCATTGCAAATTTAATCCGCTTTGGTGACTCATATGATGAAGATGTTCTCACCTTTTTGAAGACCAACACCAACTTATCTACCTTGGACATCAAGAGAGTCGAGGCCATGATAGATGACATGGAGGAGCGTCTGAAGCTCAAGGGCCCCAGTCGCTTGCTTGTGAACTTGGACACTTACCAAAGACTTGTGGATTTGAAGGCTCAGGAGAAGCTCATTGCTTTTGTTCAAACGTCCACCCAGAATGGGTACTCTTATAGCGATGCCAGGGCCAACTTGATGGAGGTGCAAGAGACTCCCTTTCTCAAGGACTATCTGTTTCCAAAGAAGGAGATCGAAGACCACTTAAAAGAGACCGAAAAATGGCTTTCCGACGTGGAATCGCTAGTGCCTTCAAAAGACATAAAGCTGGAGACGGCCCCAAAGACTGCATGCAACGCCCGTCTTTATGGTGCCTTGAAGAGGCTCCAAGACAGAGTATCGACGAGTCTTTCCGGTGAAGATTCAGACAAATTCGAGAGATCATCGCCATATACACACTTCCAGGAATTGGTTGGAGAGCCCATCCAGGAAAATGCAGAGCCTGTTCGGTACTGTCATTGTCGAGGATTTGAAGATGGTACAATGATCGAATGCGACAAATGTCACGAATGGTACCACGTTAACTGTATCGACGAAGCCAAGATCGGGCCTGAAGACGAGTCGTACTTTTGTCCCGTCTGCTTGTTTATACAGGACCACAGTGCCCCACTTCGAGTACCCGAGGCAAAGCTTCACGAGTGGATCCAAAAGGGCAAGGATTTGAAGTTCAGACCCATGGACGAATTAGACCTCATGGAAAACATCGTGAAGTTGATGGACAAGGGCAAAAATTTGTCCCATGCATCGGTGTCTGAGCCCATCGCTCTTATTTTCAAGATGTTTGTATTCCGCAAATTCTATGGTTGTCCAATATTTTCCTCGGAAACGATTGGGACCCTTGTTGATGATTTGAAAATGGATCCTTTTTCGTTGATAGAGTCAAAGAAAGAGCCAGTGAGAAGTGGACCTGAAGAGACAACCGAAGACAATTTGAAAAGGGTAATGGAAAAAACAGTCCAGGAACTTTCGACTGAAAGCGAGAGTTCAAAGGTAATAAATGAGTACCCAGAAACGGCAGTTCCTCAAGTCAGCTCAGATTTACAAAGCCATTCAGAACCGAAATCAGAGTTGAAAAAAGACCTTTTGGCCAAGGCCCCAGAGGCCCACATTCAGACAAGTTTGGAACCATCAAATAATGAAGCATTGAACAAAAGCCCAAGGAATACAGAGATCGATGAAATGCCAATACCGGGTGGAATTATGACTGATGCCATTGACGTACCGATTGCGTCGATTAGCCCACAGGCTGAGACTGGAGTTCGGGACTCATTAAATCACGCCGATACAGCAACATCAATTCAACCTCCAACCCCAATTCAACCTCCAACCATAAGTCAACCTTCAACAGCACCAGTTGAATCTATCTCTAATATGGCACATTCAGAGTCAAAACCATCTGCTGATCCGGTGCCAAGCACCGATTTAGCAAATTCGGACAAGTCTTAATGCATTCAAAACCCTTATTTTCAGATAACCATCGTTTGTCAGATGACATCAATATACTATCCGCCAAAGTGCTCAGTACAAAGCTTGGATTTGCAACTTGTAAACGCGTAGCGCCGCACCCGAGAGTCACGTGACAAAGCATGAAAACAAGAGATCGCTTTTATGGCAGTCCAGCCAGACCACACCAAGCACACCAGCATTAAAACTTCTGTTAGTCCCAAATATAGCAATAGTCTCATACAGTCTCCCAATTAATCTCCTAGTCTCCCAAATAGTCTTGTAGTCTCCACATAGACTTGCAATACAGCCTCCATCCGGATTTCTAATGTCATCTGAAAGGTTTCTTTCCATAGTATGGGACAGTGTCACTGACCGAGAGCGCAAGAGCTTTATCAGAATCCAAGACGTGTTTGTTTTGGTCTCTGAAATGGAGAAGTTCTTGGGCGTTCGAAATCTTCTCATCGAAGATGAGATTCGAATCCTCATAAAGATGATGAAAGAAAAGTCCAATCTTCGACTCTGTCGAAGGGGTCTCACCACGTTTTTGACCACCCTTGTTCACTTTCCAAGCATAATGGAGTGGCTCCGAGCCCGAGGGAAAATCCAGGCTCAAGACCTAGCGGTTTTGATCCGAAACCATGAATCAAGGACCCACGAAACAAGAACCCACGAAACAAGAACCCACGAGTTTCGGAAAGCCAACGACTTTCATGATTCTAGCAATACCTCTTATCAAAAAAAGGATTTCCAAGATGGGGATTTTGGTCAACTGAACCCATCTCAATATCGAGAGTTTGGTCAACTGAAATCATCTCAATATCGAGAGTTTGGTCAACTGAAAGATTCCCAAGATCGAACGTTTGGTCAATTGAAACGTGAGGCACCTTTTAAAGCACTAAAAATAGAGCCAGAGCTTCCCGAACCAAAACCGCCGCTTGATCTGTCCAAATCCTTCTCTCCCATTCCAGAGGAGTCCAAGAACCTCAGCTCTTCGTCATATTTTGAGCGAGGCACTGCCAATGACATCACTGGGCCCAGCCTACCCCGGAAGCACGACGAAACGCCCGAATTCGCGGTTAAATCAAAGACCAGGTGGGCCCCAAGGTGGGTTTCCAGGTTGTGGGCCAAGCCCAAACAAGTCGACTTCAAGGAGCCCCGCAAGCAGCACACACAAGATGAAAAACTCAAGTCCATTGTCGAAAGCCAGAATAAACTTCTTCGAAACCAAGAAGTCCTCATACAAAACCTTGAGAGCAAGCTCTACAGGGGATCGGCTGCTTTTGACGTATACCGCTTTTTGAAGAGCAACCGTGTAACCAAGCGGCTTCCGGTGATCAGAAACACCGACTTCACCACCATTTCGTATGTTGAAGTGACGGCCAAAATCGGCCTTCTCATTGGCGCAACCATGGCGGCGTTGGGCGTCTTTATCTTGGGGGTTTTTGTCACATTGAAGCTGATGAGATTGGTGCTTTTTATCCTTCAGGCAGTCTCGTCATATGTGCCCGAAACCGACTATGCCAGCGATGAAGAAATCCAATTCTCCTGGATCCACGATTACCCCTGGCTTGAGTATCAACTATACAACATGTATGACACTTTTGGGTACTGATCCTCAATCGATAATCAATTCACAATCCAACACTCAACCATCGTATCATATCATGTCACATGGTCACGTGACCAAAGTCTTACGACCAATGATATGAGCAATAGTGGTAGAATTCATGTGACCAACCCTTTATACAATATCAGTAATTAGACCTGATCATTGGGTACAGAAGTGGTGTAAAAAAAGGCGTCAAAATTAGGGGCTGAAACGGAGGCTTTATATGTTTCACGCGCATGCGCCCTCCAGATTTGCAGCCATTTAAATCCCGCATTCTCAAGCATATAAAGCGGCTTCCCCCCAGGAATTTACCCAACTATTGTTTTAAGTTTCCACACCTTCTTGGTTGGTAACATGCCGTGCACCTTGATTGGGTAAGTTACTGAATAGGAGTTACTGAATAGAGGTTACTGAATAGGAGTTACTGAATAGAGGTTACTGAATAGGAGTTACTGAATAGAGGTTACTGAATAGAGGAATAGAGGTTACTGATAGAGGTTGAATAGGTGGCTTACTTGTTGAACAGGAGAAGGTTGGAGTAACGTTTACTCCATAGAATTTCTTGGAGCAGGAGAATAGAGAAAGGGTTGAAGACGTAGATCTTATTCGGTGATTATGAGACACACCTTTCCGGTTCTGCGTTATGCTCCCTACAGCGACTTGTCCCACTCGTCCTTCGGCCTAGCATTGTACACGAAATGCTGGACAACAGTGACCGCATCCGCAATCACACCAGATAACGAAAACAGTGAGTGGGGACTTCGAACACATAATTCCAGGGCGGTTGCACCAATCCCTCTTTCTCATTAGGGCCGTAAAAGGGCCGCTATTAACGACAGTACGCCTAATTCATCGCCTGCATCAAGTACGATCGATGGAATTGATTACTAAGTGAAACCAGGCCGCAAGCCTCCTTTATCGCATATCTTGGCGTCTACTGGCACCTGAAGAAGGCTCAAAAGGACCGAATAGTGGCTCATGAGCGATATGGACGGAAACACGGGACCTAGCTTCCCTCTTTTTAGGCATATTCTATGAAACATCATGGTCGTGACGCTATCTTCATAAGGAAGAAGGGACACCAAAGAAGCATTAAAGATCGGAGGACGTCAGAGAAAGAGAAGCAGAGATTTACCAAATGGCAAATTCGAGACTTGATGGGGAACCTACCGGAATATTCGATGGGCAAATTGTTAGAATGCAGATTGCAGATTTAGGAAGGATAAGGATGGCAGAACGGAAAGTTGCCAGAATGAGGGGTTTGACAAGTTTCGACTCGAATTCAGAGAAGCGACACTGGGGACTTGGTCCTGAAAACCAGAACAAACTTAGAGGCTGGAATAAGGTCCGACAAAATAAGAAAAACACCACGAAGACACGCTTCAGGCTGTCAAAACAAAGATGAAGACTTCCAGATGACATCGGAACCTCTTTTACTGACGATTCCCTTGTCGAATTCAGAGGATCAGGAACCAGCGAGACATTCAAACCACATTACACTACAATGATACCTGAAATCATATATTACCTTGAGATGCTTCGAATTATTGATTACAATTCTATAAAGCTCTCCAAAAAAACACCAAAAATCTAGCCCAAACACTTAGTTCATTTGCTTGACCAAGTTGTTGATGAAGTGCTCTCTGTTACCAGTGTCACCACCTTGGATAAAGTGGAAGAACTTTCTGGTTCTGAAACCACCGTTAGGAGAAGACAACTTGAATGGCCACAAGAAGTTGTTGGCTTGCTTGAAGTTGGGGCCAACGGTGTAGATCTCGTGGATCAAGTCCTCAATGGACACGATACCGTACTTACCCAAAGCAGCCTCAATGATGGCGTTGTCAGTAAGACCGATTCTTTGACCACGGACCTTACCGAAACCTCTCTTGTAGACCAAGTTTCTGACGGTCTCCAAGTCAGGGTAACCGAAAGTGACGTATGGCTCAGCCAACTTCAACAACTCGGAGGTGGCCTTGGTGACCTTGACGAAGACACCGGAGTTGATTTGGGTCAATCTGAGCAATTGCATCACCTTTCTTGGCTTAGGTGGGATCTTCATGATACCCTTGATTCTGATGACGAAAACCAACTTTGGCTCGGCCTCGACGTAGTAGGAGTTGTTAGCTCTGGCCTCCTTCTTGGCGTCGACGACGGCTTGCTCAGCGTCCTTGTACTCCTTGTAGTACTGGGCGGTTCTCTCAGCGATAGCCTGTCTCTTCTCCTCCAATTCCTGCTATGTTAGTATGGGTTACGCATGGGGGGTAATTTTCAGTCCCGAAAGATGGTTAACGAAGGACATCATCGCGTGCAAGCTAGCCAATTCTGGGTTGAATCATCGTGAAATCACGTCGGCAAACATACCTTCTCGCTGACCTGAGTCTCAGCAGCACGCTTGGCAGCGGCCTTCTCGTCGGTCTTTCCCTTCTTGATGTGGGTCTCTGGTTTCAAAGTACTGAGGTTAGTATAATGTCAAGGCGGAACAACATGTCCAAGCCCAAGACGGCTCAAGAGATGTGAGGAGCAGACCGCAACGGATTCAAAGCTACTGCGTTCAAACGAACATTCAGGTTTTGAATGGGGACGTCACTTGCTTTCCTGAGAACACAAGTGTTCATAGGAATAGCGTGTGACTGAAACACGAGTCAAATCTAGACGAAGATACCTGCGCCAAGAAACATGACCCGTGGCTCCAACTTGTTTCAGACATGCATGTACATGCTGATACAAGCCACATCAGACCTTGAGACCGACTGGGGCCAGCCAAAAGTTGATGGTTTGGGTGCTCACATACGTAGCCATAGTGAATTGTGGTTGAAAAATTTGCGGGCCGATGCGAAAGGTTATATACTGCGCGGGTGTGCAGGACCCGCGAAAAGCCCTCGATGGGCGTGAGGGCAGAAGCCCTGGTGGCACGTGACCTGAATCCAGCGAACAACGGCGACCATTTCGCCAGTATCGGTTAGGCCATCATGAAGCTAGCTCTGTTTGAGTCATTGGTGCCACCTGGGAAGAGTTTGGCGACAATGAATGCATGGTCAGAACCGAGGGAACATCACCGGCGTATCACGTGATAGATTCATGCTTTCGGGACCGGCCTCAGGATGCCGTTGGATTCCTTGACACGAGCCAGTGTCCGTACAGGTGCTGTTCTCAAGACTCTTTAGTTTTGGGTTGGTATCAGAGTGAAAGAAAAGCCAACGCTAGATTCCTATATACAGGACAGTTCTTATCAGTCAGTGAGGACAAGCAGGTTCCTGAAGGGGATATCAGAAGTGATCCAGCTACGTTTCCTGCCTACAATTGAATGGCTTCGAGAAGACAGATACTTCCAAAAAGATGGTCCAATTTCAAAGAGGTTTTCAGAGAGGGGGGAAGATACTAAACAGGTATAAACAACCCAAGAGATTGCTACAGGTACGATATTTTACGGTTTGATACACAAGCTGATGAGTTGGTACTCAAGGAAAATTAGTGAAGGAAGGCAGGTGAAAAGTGTATGTGCAGGATGGAATGTCAGGCTTATCTATCGCGGACACTTCAGTACCTAGGACCTGCATCCAAACTGCATATGCATCACCGCAAGCCTAGGGCTCCTAAAATTGACGTTAGACTGATAACGTGACTATGAGTCTAATAACGTTGAATTGACTGATACGATGAATGGACTGACGTTATGAACTGACGTTATGAACTGACGTTATGGACTGACGTTATGGACTGACGTTATGGAGTGACGTTATGGACTGACGTTATGGACTGATCTTTAGATCATAGTGACAAGATCACACGTTGACTGATGATCGCTCATGACGAAGCAACCCACGCCAACTACAAGAGGCACGAAATTGCAGAACAATCCGGATTCGGACTTAAAGCTCTAGCATTCTTTCCCCATTCAACTATATACGGTACTATGGACTGCACACGACGGGCGATGACAGAACGTGAGTGGTCTGTACTGTGGAGATAGGGCGTTTTGAAAGAATGCGCTTAAGCACGGACCTGCATGAACCAGCCGGATCGGGCAAGTGGTTGAGCTTATCGTGGAATGTGCGCTACCGACGTGCCCCAGCAAGCAGCCGCAGACATTCCGTCACCTGAACGTGGCCGTGTCTACGGCAAATACTATGAGGGATTAACGCAGAGTAACTTGGCATCGCACTGCAGATAGAGGTGCATTATGCAGGTTCTTATCATGGAACCCTGGCAATCATATACACACATCTGTGCAGCTCTATCAGGCGGCAGATCCAACAGGGTGCAGATCCAATAGGGTGCCGGTCTATCACATCGCGGATATATGATACAGATCTGGCGGACTGCTCTGGTATACAGGCCGGTTTACATACTGGTATACAGGTGAGGACATCGTGATAATGCAAGTCGCATCAATGGTTATTATATAGCCGGTTGCATGGCCCGTTGGTGATGGCGGTCACCTGAGCGCTTCAATGATCCAGCCGATTCTCTCCCAGGAACAGCTTCTCGAAGCCGTCACGTCTAACCCCAAGTTCTACAACAACATCCAGAATGTGCAGGCTCCCCACATCGACCCGATCCTTTCCAGCACCGATAACGAGCTCTTGGCGCAGATCGGATACAAGCCGGAATTGAAGCGGCGGTTCTCTCCGCTCCAGGTGTTTGGCGTGGCGTTCTCCATCATGGGATTATTGCCGCTGATCACGTCGATCTTGGCCACCGCTCTATTGGCCGGGCCCGCGGGCGCCATTTGGGGGTGGTTGATCTCGTCGCTTCTTGTTCTCAGTATTGGTGTGGCCATGAGTGAAAATGCATCGTTCCAGCCCACGAGTGGAGGGCTTTACTACTGGACAAACTTCTACGCGCCGGCAAAGTACAAGTCGGTGATTTCGTACGTGGTGGGCAATACCAACTCCGTGGCGTTGATCGGCGCCTTGTGCTCCGTGGACTATGGGTTTGCCGGCGAGGTGTTGTCTGCCGTAGTGATCGCCAAGGACGGCGATTTCGTCATCACGCCCGCCAAAACGTACGGCGTGTTCGTGGCGTGTGTGCTTGCCCACATCGGCATTACGTGCTTGTCGTCCAAGTACTGTGCATGGCTCCAAACCACCAGCATTGTGGTGAATGTGGGGCTCATCTGCATCTTCATCATCGCCGTGCCCATTGGCGCATCACGGGGCCACTTCCAGAAGGCCTCGTGGGTGTTTGGGTCGTGGCAAAACCTCACCAACTACCCCATGGGCTGGAACCAGCTCTCGCAGGCGTGGCTTCCTGCCATCTGGACCATCGGCGCCTTCGACTCGTGTGTGCACATGTCGGAGGAGTGCCGCAACGCCACGCGGACCATCCCGCTTGGCATCATCGGGTCCATCTCGGCGTGCACGGTGCTAGGGTTTGTTATACTCGTGGTGACGTTTTTCTGTGTGCAGAACCCCGACATCGAGCAACATCTTTTGGGGTCCAAGTTCGGCAACCCCATGGCGCAGATCATTTACGATGCTTTCGACACGGTTCCGGGCCAGGGCAAGAAAATGGCGCTTTTCTTCATGATCATGATTGCCATAGCGCAGTTCCTCATGGGCGCGTCCATCCTCACGGCCATTTCTCGGCAGATCTTTGCGTTTGCCCGGGACAATGGCTTGCCGATGTCGTGGTGGATCAAAAAGGTCAACCAGAAACTCCTGGTGCCAATCCATGCGGTGATCTTTGGCGGGTTGGCGGCCATCATCATTGGTCTCTTGTGCCTCATTGGCACCACCGCCGCCAATGCTCTTTTCACGCTATACATTGCAGGCAACTACTTTGCCTGGGGCATGCCTACGTTCCTCCGCTTGCTCTACATGAAGGACAAGTTTGTACCGGGCCATTTTTTCCTTGGCTACTTCTGGAGCAGGGTCAACGGCTGGGTGTCCACCACCTTCATCGCCTACACCATCGTCATGGTGATGTTGCCCACCAACAAGGGCCCGGGGCGAGACGACATGAACTACACGTGTGTGATCACGTCCGGCGTGTGGATCCTCTCTTTGGCATACTACAAGGTTTATGCCCACAAACACTACCACGGACCAGCCAAGACCGTGGACGAGGAGGATTTTGAGAGTGAGGTGATTGAGGGAGTGCAGGCCCAGCAGGACTCGTGGACCGAGTCCAAGGGCGATATGCAGTAGAGGGTATGCATTCATCTTTAGACCATTTTGACATTTCGATGATTTTGAGCAGTTGAGCAGTTTTGGCCAGGTTTGACTCTGACAATTTTGACATAGCCCCGTCCTAGAGATGGCTTGGTTTGCGTCGTCCCCACAGAAGAACCATATCCAGTCCCAACAGCATAGACCAAATAGTGAAGTGGCACCAAGGAAAGTGATGTCTGAGTCATTGGTGGATTACCAGGTGGAATAGTATTCAGGTGACTCTTTGACGAGCTCCACTAAGAGCCTTCTTATGGTCTTGGTCCGCATGTCTCACTAGATGTCACGGAGGGCCATGGCAAGGTTCTGAGCTGCAAGTAGATGGTCCGATGCATACATCATAATCTGCTATCTTATTACTTATGAGGAGACTCCGCAACATCCTCAATGATTCGATCTCGTTAAGCATGTACAGCACAAAGCTGACCAGCGCCAACTAACAAGCTAATACCAGCCCAACTAACAAGCTAATACCAATAGTCCCCAGCCAGCCAGTAGTCCTCGTACCAGCAGAGGATGTTTCGTTGACAGGCGAACGGTCACGTGCCGCGGCACGTGACCGGCGCTTGCCGAAGTACACCTTCGCGAAGTCAACAACAAGCTCCCCCCCCATGTCCCCCAGCGTTGTTCCCATCCAAGGCGTGGCCCGTTTCGGGCTTGTCAGTAACGAAGAAACTGCCAACGCCGCCCTCCACGCAGACCTCCACGGCGCAGGCCACTTGGGCATCTCGCCGCTAGACCGGATTCTCTTGTCGCTCCAATCCGGCATCGAGTCCGAGATCGAGTACGCCCTCAGCACGCTCACGTTCTACTCGTGCAACGAGCCCAAAATCGTGGATTTCGCCACGTATCCCATCATTGGCACCGAGTTGATCGGCTACTTTGTGCGTCCCTACACGGCACTTGAAGCCAAGAACGCCAAAAACACCAAGACCCCCCAAAATATCGGCCAGATTGCAACCGCCGACGGCAGCAAGGACCTCTCGGTGGCGCTCTCCACCAGCGCGGAAGCACTCCTCACGCTCCGCAACGCCGCGCAGGACTTGCACAACCAGCAGTGGCTCAGCCAGGCCCAAGGCCTAAGACGCCACTTGGCGCGCGTGCTCCAGTACTTGCTGGCATGGTTCTACGAGCCGAGCACGCCGAAGCTGTACCTGATGGCCAAGTACAACGAGGTGTTCTACGAGGCGTTGGGCCACGTGTTGGAGTTGCTCGAGCCGTTGACCAGTTTCTGGATCGAGAACAACCGCCACGACCCGTTGTTTGGCGTATTGTTGGTGCTTTTGGAGCACACCAAAGACAAAAACCACTTGCTCAGTGTGTTGCGCAGCTTGCACCACCTCCTTTTCTTGGGCGGGGAGAATGCAGTCAAGTCGCGCAACGGCGACGCCCCCGATGTCAACAACTGCATCGATGCGGTGCAGGAGCGCCACTTGAGGATCATTGTGCAGACATTGTTGGTGAGTGACGACGAGTTGAACCTCGCGGCGTTGCAGCTCTTGAAGCAGTATGTGACTTCGGAGGCGTTGAGAAGCAACTCCGGGGCCAGCGACCTGAGCTCGGTTGAGCGCTCGCAGCTCCACCGCTTGCGGAAGCTAGTGGAGGCCTCCGGCGATAAGAAAAACCTTCACATTCTCCTCAAACAGTTGCCACAGTTGATTGTGGACAAGTTGCCACTTCTTGACCCAACCAAGATCCAGCAAACGCCGTGGCCACAGCTCGCAAAGCGCTCCACCTACAACGGCACGGTGCACGGGGCGCTGAAGTTGCCGCAAAAGCTCTACGACATCATCATCAACTTCCCCGAGCCGCTCCGCGCCACCACGTGGCTTCGGTGCTGCTACGAGCCATACACCATGGCCATCAAGAAGGAGTCGGAGACAGAGATGGCAGCGGGCGAGGTGACGCAGATCTCGCTCTGGAAGTCGTACGAGAACCAGTTCGACGTGATTTGGAAGGACCGGGCCGCGTCCGCGTACCCGAACCTCTTACCGGCGGTGGACTTCATCAAGAACGTCAGCACAGCGTTCCCCAGCTCCGAGGCCATGGTAGTCAACATAGCGTCGGAGCTGGGCCAGCCCGCACGCAAGAAGTTTATAATCAAGGGCATCCAGCCGCGGCAATTTCCCGTGGGCATCGATGTGGGTAACTTCGAGGCGTTGCGCAAGTACAGCACCACCACCGAGGAGAAGAGCGGCAGTGCATCCAAGGTGGGCGACTTGGAGATGGCGGTGTTTGACGAGGCAATGAGGAAGAATACTGAAACCATAGCCGCGGCGTCCGAGGCCTTGAAGGGCCCTTACGACACCACAGCGTCGTGGTACACGCCCATCAACGGGCTAAGCAAAGATCTCCTTGAGACGCTCATCGGCCGGCTTTTGCAGGAGGACACCGACGGCGAGTTCAAGAACGTGTTCCGCCAGTACAACCGCCACTGGTTGCCAGATTTGGTGTACGCCAACCCGGGGTTGGTTGACGGAGGCTACATCGACGGCAAGTGGTTGCTGTACCTATTGTGAGGAGATGATTAGATGAAATCGAGAGTCCGGAGAAGATTCCGGAGAAGAGACAGAAAGAGTCCAGAAGTCCGGAGGAGTCCAGAAGTCCGGAGGAGTCCAGAAGTCCGGAGGAGTCCAGAAGTCCGGAGGAGTCCAGAAGTCCGGAGGAGTCCAGAAGTCCAGAGGAGTCCAGAAGTCCAGAGGAGTCCAGAAGTCCAGAGGAGTCCAGAAGTCCAGAGGAGTCCAGAAGTCCAGAGGAGTCCAGAAAGAGCCCAGGAGTGGAGTCTGGAAGGAGGGCGATAGTGACCTTTACAATTGTAGTGTAGTATATAGAGATGGAGGTACAAGTACCGTTATGTTAGACCATTCAAGTCTTTCTACAGGATAGTCAGTACGATCACTTTACACAACGCCATTCGAGTGGTCAGGTTCCATATAACCTACCACTACACTACACTACACTACACTACCCTACACTACACTACACTACCCTACACTACACTACACTACACTACACTACCCTACACTACACTACACTACACTACTCCTCCATAATCTGACTGGATAGGCCTCTAGACTAATTGTCTTCAAGCTTCAGTACGATTGAGCTTTTGGAGATCAACCGAATTAGTTCAATTCTAAAGGTCAAGACTCTAAATTTTCTCTACATTGTATACATTTATACTTCCGCTGCAGCTCGGCCAAAATTGTCATAATTCACAGTGCTAGAGAATAGTTTTTCGGGAATCAGCAAAGGTAAAAAATCAAGGTCGACGTTTCCACTGGCAAAAGAGAAGCATTTGGCCAGCTTTGGCGTTTCGGATATCTTCTTTCAACCCGAGTCTTCAAACCAGAGTATTAGCCTAAATCTTGAAAAATGTACATTCTCAGGACTACGCACCAAAATCTACTGCACCACTCATTGAACTCTAGATACTTGTTATAAATATGTCTATTGGGAAAGATCAAGGACAAAAAGTTCTTACGGATTAAAATTTAAATTAAAATTTAAAATTAAAAAATTAGTTCAAACATAGAGCACGTATCGGGTCAACTCTACACTCACTACACTCGTAGTCGTATCTGTATTACCTTTTGGTACTCATTCTGCTCTCCTATTGATGTGCACTGTTGAGTTCATATTCTTTCTAGATCATTTAGGTTAGTATAGTAGTGGCCTATCGACTGCTCCCTTTTTTGTAGTACGAGTCTGTTTTGACAGTAGCAGTCATTTGTTAGTATAACAGTCGGTTGTATATAGCAGTCAGTTCAGTATAACAGTTGGTGTTGAGTACACTAGTCGTTATGTCAGTATAGTCATTTGTTGGTATACGAGTCAGCTTTAAAGTATAGTAGTCAGTTCAGTACACTAGTCGGTCAGTATAATAGTCATTGTAGTATACGAGTCACTTTGGAAGTATAGCAGTCATGTTTAGTATACCTGTTGGTTGTGACAGTGACACTACACTCTACACTCACTCTACACTCACTCTACACTCACTCTACATTCTACTGCACTGCTATGTGATAGTACATGACCACTATAGTCCAGATGATACCTACCACTTTCGTTATAGGTTCCATCTACTATTCTACTAGAAGCCCTATTTAACACTGTATTACTACACTACTCTACTTACTACACTACTTACTACACTACTTACTACACTCTACAATATCAGTACTACTACTATTATAAAAATTAGTACTACTACACTACACTACTTACTACTCTCTACAATATCATTCTACTCTAATCTACTCTTCTCTACTACCCTATTACTCTACTACTCTATTACTCTACTACTCTATTACTACTACTCTACTACTCTTCTGTACTACTCTATTACTCTACTACTCTTCTGTACTACTCTATTACTCTATTACTACTACTCTTATGTACTACTCTACTCTACTACTACTCTACTACTAATAGTAACTAACTACTCTACTCTACTACTCTACTACTCTACCATATTTCGCACATTGAAATTCATCCCAATATGATATCAGAAATGATCAATAAATCATACACCGCATACGTTAAAGCACTAACACTATAAACGGCAATCAGTCTTTGCTAAACTGTTATTCAAGAGATTCCATGATTATACTATAGCTATTCGACAACGTAAAATACACAAATAATGGAGACCTTGTATACTCATAGGGTATATATACTTGAAGATATTATGCTTGGATGAAGTAATGCCATATAGTTCATGTTTAATATAGGTTTAAGAAAATACTAGATAGATCAATTGCATGTATATTGAATTTAAGTAGTGAGGTTCTAACTGAGTTTTCCAACTTCGTGAGTATTGTGGGAAAGCTTAGCAGTGATACCAAGTGCTGCAAATGGTTGCAAATGAATCTCGTGCGGTTGGAACCAAAGACCGCGAAAGCGCATACGTTCGCGCGCACCTGCTCAAAGCTGGCAATATCAGATTATAAATTACTACTTACTACACACTACTACTTCCGGTGTACGCATAAACCATTGGCCAAGCCGTTTCGAAAGAACCTCCCAAAGAAGATGTGGGGACGGGGCTTGCCCAGAGGTCTTGGTCTCTAAGACTGGACCTCGACGATAAACTTCCTACACAGTACTAAACGTCCAAAGAACACTACACTACTATCTACACTACTACACTACTACACTACTACACTATCTACATACAATACTATCTGTAGAAGTGATGATTCCACTTCCGCGTCGAACTTATGTGACTCCGGTTCGAAGACTGAGACTTGGTTCTGGTTGTTCAGGGTTGACTTGCCTTGAAATTAGCTTCCCATTGGGTTTGCCCTTGCCCTTGCCCTTGCCCCGTTTGTTGGGTTGGGACAGGTTATTGTTCTGACCTTTCCGTTTGTAGGAGTTGGTGTTCCCATTCGAATTGTTGTCCCGACCAGGAGTAGAGCGTTGGGACGGGGCATTTGGGGAGCCTTTCTTCAGATCCTTAGAATCAAGGGGACGAATCACGTTCCGTTGGACAAGTTCCCTTAAAAAGGCTGCCGCCGCGGATTTTATATTTGCCAGGCTGAAATCCAACTCGCAAAAAAGCTGTTTGTATGTAACCGTACCGTATGGTTTTATCACGCGAGCATGAGTGACACTTTGTATATAGTTGCAGATTTCTGAACGCCTGCAGTTGTGCGCAAGACAGAAGTCAATAAGCGGTTGGATTTCACCATCCCTTGCCTTGGTGAGAAACTTATCAAGCGAAATACCGAAAGTGCGCACATTGGTACTGTGCTGGCCTTGGATTAACTTAGGAATAATGTTCTTATCCACAAACTCTTTGGTGAATAACCCAGTGCCAAACCACTTTGGGTCTTCAAGGCAGCGTTTCATGAGAAGGGCGAACTGCCGATCAACACGACGAACCAATTGAGTAACCTGAGCATCAGGACCTTCGAAACAGGCCCGGAAACCTGCAGGTGTCCGCTGACAGTATTCTTCATGGACCGGCGAGAGATTGGCAAAATAATCCACAATCAAGTAGTAAAGCTCTGGCGTTTCGGCGCTTGCTAAGCTCAACTTAGTTGGAATAATCGACTTATAGTCGGTAAGACTCATAACCTGTAAAAGTGATAATTCCTCTTCCGCGTCGAACTTATGTGACTCCGGTTCACCATAGACCAACCAAGGAGTACAGTCCAGGGTAGGACGAGGTCTATGGTTTAAAGATCTCATGGTCGTCAAGGCAGGTAAACACTTCCTTATCAGTGTTAGTATCAGGCAGAGTTCTCTGCCGTGTCAGGATCCTCAACAGCTACACGAGCACTTCTTATGGGACTGGTTGAGGGAGCCATTGTAGTATGATGATCCCAGGGTTTAACTTGATTACTTTATAAATATGGGCGGCAGCCCCTCCTTTTATATTGGAGTGGACCTTCACCCTTCTCCACAAATGTGGGGTAGTGTGCATACACACATGGAGACAATTAGATCTGGAGTCCTTTGACCCCGCATTTAGACATCTGTCTAAGTGCCGTGTATAATTTGCTCTCAGTCTTTGACCAACACTATCTTCCCATATGGGTAGTGCGGTACCCATCGGGGGTCTGACTACACCTACTACACTATACTACTGTACTACACTACTACACTACTGTACTACACTACTGTACTCCTGGACTATACTACTACACTAT
>NKZV01001150.1:0-27971 GCA_002370175.1 Metschnikowia colocasiae | reverse complement strand
GAGTTCGGAAAACTCACACGCCAGGGAAGCATAAAGAGCGTCTTCATGTGCTCACAGAGGAAGAACAGCTTGAAAGATGCGATGAAACAGAATACAGAACAATTGTGGGTAAGCTTATGTTCGCAGCAAATACGGTGAGACCAGACATTGCATATCAGGCTCTGAACTTGGCAAGGTATTTAAAGGAACCGAGAGCGAAACATAAGAGAGCAGCCCACATGACTGTGAGATACTTACTACAGTCCCCAAGAAAGGGAATAATGTTCAGAATAACAGAGAAACAATGCCAGAAAGATGTCGAAGTGTTTGTGGATGCAGATCTAGCAACAAACACCGAAACAAGACAGTCTAGGTCTGGGTATCTAATAATGTTCATGGGTGGTCCAATATCATGGTCGTCGAAGTTGCAAAAGACCATAGCAGCGTCTACCAGTGAGGCAGAGCTCTTTGGGCTCTTTGAAGGCAGCAGAGAGGCCGTATGGTTGAGGAACTTCACGAAAGAATTGAAGATTGAACAGACGAGCAATACAATGCAAGTGTGGTGTGATAATACTAACATAGTCAAGCAGGTTTCCGATGGAATGTTTAAGAAAGGTATGAAGCATGTCGAGACCAAGTATGCTGTTGTGTTCCAGTATGTGAAAAGGAAGTTATTGAGAGTGGACTACATCAATACAAGAGAGAATTTGGCAGACCTACTTACGAAAGGTTTGGAGAGACAACAGCATGAGTATTTGAACTCCAGGATCCTACTGGATGATGAACGCAGGATAGAAGATGTTTCATCTGAGGAGGAGTGTTGAACATGCAGAGCAACATTACAGTGTTTTTCAAAACTAATCGAACCAGCGCGACAAAATGGTTCAAACCAGCGCGACAAAATGGTTCAAACCAGCGCGACAAAATGGTTCGAACCAAGAAGACAAAATGTTTCGAACCACACTAGCAAAATTGAACAAACCACACTAGCAAAATTAAACAAACCACACTAGCAAAATTAAACAAACCAATGTATGAATGATTACATAACCCCTAACAAGTTGTTGTATACAGGATAACAAGGAAACCAGTTCAGTTCCGTCCGTTTTGACCCTTGATTGGTACTGCAAGACTCCCAAATGTAGTACATATAAGGCAATCCTCCAGATTTAAGATTTCAGAATATTGAATTCTAATAAAAGTTGGTGTGAAACATTACGCCATTTGGTTTGAAAGACTGTGCGAAGGGGTACGAAACTTTTTGAATTATTGGTTTGTTTAATTTTGCTAGTGTGGTTCGAAACGTTTTGTCGCGCTGATTCGATTAGTTTTGAAAAACACTGTACATCCCGCAGAGTCCTGCATGGTCATAAGGAAACAATGGCAGATGGAAACTATTAGGGTAAGTGGGAGACGGTGGCAGCAGTATATGCAGGGTCGGTTGACATTGCTACACAGCCACGATGGAATTCTATTTAAGAGAGACGAGGTCTTCTTATGAAAGGACAACAAGAACAAGGAACAGTTCATCAACGAGTTCTAGGTATTAGTTAGATACAGATAGGAAATAAGATGACTGAAGTGAATACTGAAGACCAATAACATTACCGTTCCCATTTATGCGCAGTGGAAACGCAACAATTTGGTCTGTTTAAGAGAACAACGTGCATGGTCCTGTATTCGCCCTTACCGCATGCGATTAAGTCACACTTGTTAAGAATTGACTGGCTCGCAACAATGCTGCTTGAAGCATGGTATTTAAACACTTGTGATTGGGATCTTCACCATCCCATGTTGTTTACCTATTTTTTAGTGAGTGTATTTTCGATGGCCTTGGCCTTTGCCACAGCCCCAAAACCCCAAAACTACTTGAAAATGGAACTTGAAATCGTACATGGCGACTTCTTTGAAACTTCTTCTGAAAACAAAGGGGCTGAGATTGTCAAGCGGTCCGGATACAGACATATGGATAAGTTGTTTCTTACTTTTTACCTGGCCCCGATGATGGCAGGCATAGATAGGCAACCGGTGAAGGTATTGATCGATACTGCTTCGTCCGATTTATGGGTCATGGGAAAAAATCCAGTTTGTGACCTCCCACCTGGACTTGAGCACTTAATTAATGCCAAAGCAAGCTTCTTTTCGAATAATTACGACAGCCCTAATGCATGCGAATTATATGGGACTTTCGACAGGACGACTTCTCCAACATTCGTTAGCAGCCTTTACCCCTTCGACGTCACGTATACAGATGGTACGCGCGTAACTGGTTCTTGGGGTCAAGATCAGGTGACGCTCCAAGATTTCAAGGTAGATTTGTTTTTTGCCACGGCAAACCGAGCACAGCGGCCGATGGGAGTCTTGGGACTTGGCCCTCCAAGTGGAGTGCAGACTTTCGAACTGTCTTATGAACATAGGCATGAATATGAGAACTTCCTCACAAGGCTCAAAAAGGGAGGTCATATCCATCGGGCGGTATTCACCTTACTGTTGAGAGCGCAAAATTTCCGGGGAGGCACACTTACGTTTGGTATTGTTGATCACAAGAAGTACAGCGGCCAGTTAAAAACCATTCCGATTGTGAATTTGCATAAAAATTTCAAACTCTTTGACCTGCCAACAATTATGATCGATACAATATTCTTACAATCCGGCGAACAAAGAGAGTATATCTTGAAGACGAATATTGTTGCCACTTTGGATTCGAGTGCAACTTTCCAAAGCTTTCCTAGAGCAGTCTTGGTAGCTTTGGTCAGACTGTTGGAGGGTAAATTCTCCGAAGATTATGGCTTATACGAGGTGAACTGTAAATACAAGAAGAGCTCAGCCTACATGACGTACCAATTCTCGGGGTTCGTAATATATATTCCACTCGATAACTTGGTGCTTAAACGAAAGGGAATTTGTTACTTGGGGGCAAAAATGTCCCCTGAAGACACTGACTACCCAGTGATTACTTTGGGAATCAGCTTTTTCAAAAGCGTATATGCTGTGTTTGATTGGGACAATATGGAGATTTCACTTGCCCATGCGAAACATTCGGTCGAGGAAGATGTCGAGATGGTTTTAGGTTCTATTCCGAGGGCCACAATGGCTCCGTATTACTCCGCCACCATTATTGCAACTTCTGTCAGTGAGCAAACCCCAGCAGTACTCAACCCTTTCGGGTGAGGGCACGAGTAATATCCCCGCTCCGGTGTACGTGTGTTTTATATCAGCCCGAAGTTTGGTGTATAGGTTAATGTGCATACACATTCCCTGTAAAAGTGATAATTCCTCTTCCGCGTCGAACTTATGTGAGTCCGGTTCACCATAGATCAACCAAGGAGTACAGTCCAGAGTAGGACGAGGTCTATACTCTAAAGATCTCATGGTGTCGTCAAGGTAGGTAAACACTTCCTTATCAGTGTTAGTATCAGGCAGAGAGTTCTCTGCCGTGTCAGGATCTTCAACAGTTACACGTGGAGCATTTCTTATGTGTCTGGTTGAGGGAGCCATCGTAGTATGATGATCCCAGGGTTTAACTTGATTACTTTCATAAATATGGGCGTTAGCCCCTCCCTTTTATATTGGAGTGGACCTTCACCCTTCTCCACCACAAATGTGGGGTAGTGTGCATACACACATGGAGACAATTAGATCTGGAGTCCTTTGACCCCGCATTTAGACATGTGTCTAAGTGCCGTGTCTAATTTGCTCACTCTCAGTCTTTGTCCTCCAACAAACCAAACAGGGACTATTACCTGATGGAACAGCGGAGGCTCTAGCTATCGCTATGGGTACGTGTATCCATGATGGACATAAATTCTTCTCCACTACTCACCACTACTCTACCGTCGTCACTTACTATTAACATTGTGGAATTTTACAAACAGAATTTTTTATGGTAGAAATACACTGTTGGGGCATAATTAAGTTAGTGAACCTGCATACAACTGGTTTCATTTAATACTTCTTCTAGCAGTTTGAGCAGCTCTTAAACCATCTCCTGACACGAAGTCATTCACCTCAATAGATTCCTGAAAATAAGCTCCAAAGAGTCAGGCCAGTGTCGAAGATGCACTGAAAGCATACATTTCCGTACAAAATTGCCTCGTTTTATACACATCAGTTATTGAGCAACCAGACTAGTAATGTATGTACTTGGTGGCATCATGCTGAATGTTCGCATTTTGAGCAATGGTTTAGCTTCCTTACTCATTCCGTTATTATTTGGGGTCAGGTTGACTGTATGACTCCTTTCATTGGTAATCAAAATATACTTTGAAGATCAGCACATATTTGTCATTAATGGTGGTTATTGGAAACCATAATAGCAGTCGCTATACCATAATATCTCCATGACTCGTCTTCCAACCATTGGAATGCCACTTTGTGTGTTGTCGTGGTAGGTCACCATGCACCCCTAACCAAAGATTCCCATCACCAAATGACAGAGTTTTCTACCTCAGGCTAACTAGGCATAGCTTATCAGGGGCAATCAACTAAAAGGCAAACGGTAAAAGAAGAATTCAGGAGTATTGCACTTGTTTTTCTGTAGTGCAATTCATGAATGCTCTAAGGTGTTTCTGATGCACGGATGTTAGACGCGGTTCACGTGTCACCGTTTGACCAACGCGCCCACGCATCAGTCACGTGCCCCAATTGATGGTGGGATATGGAGATGGTGTAGGATAGACCGTATGGAATAGTTATAGGTTTCATGAAAGAAACTTTAATGTGTATTGAATTTTCATAAAAGTTAGAGAAAATCATTGACTTTTATGAGTTCATAATTGTTTGAAATATTTAGGATTCATTCACGAAAGGATAGATGATTCAAACAGTGTAATTGGACCAGACATTGCATCTCGTGACCTACTTAACATGCTAGTGGTTGATAACTGCTACTTTTCCCGGCTCGATTATATTGGCCCCAGTTGCTCACGATATCTGTATGCCCTTTACTGGCCCACAGGCCACCCGTCACTCCAAATCAATTGGTAACAAGTACTTTGAAAATGTCTTTCTTATACCAGACACTATCTCTTCTTGAAAAAACAATAACTATGAAAGTACCTTAGTTTATCTTAGCCTTTCTTCTCGTTGCAAGCGCGGAAGAAAACCCTTCCTTCGTCTTCTATGCCAAAATCAACGGCCAAATGAAAGCCCTAACTAGAGAGGGGTTTCCTGGAACTGATTATCTCAATGTTTACGAGCCAGGGAATCGTCTCCCGTCCGAGTTCACCGTGGACAACGGACTCGTTACTACCACAAATAACACCAAACAAACTCGGCGTTTCAAATGGTTGGTTAGTTTTTGGTGAAGAAGTGTATCCTTTTGAGTTAAGTTGGATAGTGAGCTCAAGGTTTCCAACCTTGAAGTCCACGCGTGCAAGGGAAGAAGTGACCGGCTTTACATCATAGCAAAAGATCAAACCGCAGCTGATTTGCAATGCACCAAAACAAATATCTACTTATTGCCGGTGAAAGGAACTGAGGTAAATTCAGCATAAAAGTTGGACGCCGATCTTAGTTATATCTAAGAGTCGCACATTGGGTGGAGCTGGTTGTTTCCTCATAGTATTGTTTCTGAATGAAGCTGATCTGTTGCGTTTGGTGTCCACACTACCAGGTAGCATGCCTCACCACCCCCTCCCAGTCACCTGACTCCGCGATTATTCGAATCCAGCTCCAAGCCATTGAGTTGTAACAGGGATCACTTTTTATAAGTTCGATTCTCAACAAAGGTCTTGTATACACGATATCAGCTTCTTCTAATTTTTATGCGTGGTACTCAAGCTGCGTTTTTATTTGGCTATGATTGACAAGAATGCGTAGTGCTGCTGGAGTGGAGATAGGAGCCAAATGGAGGACGTGTCAAGGGGCGGCCTAGATAGAGTGCTTGCAGGGATATTACGAAGGAGACAGCTTTGTTTCGAGGTGTACTATTTGAGCTGTAAGATTCAGACAGCCTCTTCCATTGCTTCAACCCAACTTTGATGCTGGGTTTATGATCCGTAAGTGGTATGAATCTACTTGAATCCATAAAGCTTTTATGTTGAGTTGCTTATGTTGGGTTCGTGCAATTTAAGGTTTTACCCGCTTCGTTCTTCTTTCATTCAGTTAAGTGCAAAGTATGAATGGCTACACATATAACACCACTAAAAGCGAGACCACGAAAAAAACAAAACTCCAGATTTGGGCTTCTCAAAATATCTTCCTATCCTAAAAACTATGCAAGATCTCGTTGACCCCCTCCATTGCTTACGCCATGGAAATCCGGACTCATACTTTGAAAAATTGAACCAGTTCCATTATTACACAAGTATTCTACTAACCTATCGCAAACATTCCAAAGAAATCTTGGCTCTCTCACTAATCTTTCAACACTTCCGCCGGATAACACTGCTTATTTCATGTCGTTTTACCGACGACGTTTCGTAAGTTTCTAAAGGTGTCTCTTCGAAATTCAAGCAATTCGAGATGAAGGCCTCTAAATTCTTCTCAACGCGCGATGTTTTATGTCTCACATGCAACTTTCTCTGCACCTTAGCTCTCCTTCAACGGTGTTTTAACTTTCAAGACCTAGTCTTATGAATTCTCTGCACAAACGCAAACATAGAAACTTAATAAACGAACAATCAAAAACAATTCCTCAAATCCGTAAACTTATTTATCCGGTTTGTTTTTCATATCTTTAATGTTGGATTCTTTGATGATAAGCAAGAGAGGTAATCTTTTCCTGTTTCGGGCCGTTGCCTTATAGGCGCTGATAAGGCACCCCTTGGGTGCCGATAGATCCGGTCAGGATCGTACGATTCCCGTCAAAATAGGAGGTGTGGCTCCCATTTCGGGGTCTCTGACAATTCCCCATCTGGTCGAGCAGCGGAGGCATTTTCTTATCCCGATGGGTGGTGTGCTAACCATCGCGGGTCTAAGGGTTATTTAGATTGTGGACTTTAGGTTTGGCTTTTAGGTTTTTTATTTTCGGGCTTGTTTGCATTAGCTTTTCGGTGCCCTAATTCAACTACTCTTGCCCGCTTTTTTCGTGAGAATATGCGAAAGTACGAATACCATCTACACCCATAATACTGTAAAGTTCAGAATCATGTCTTACAGGTCGTTCTCCGATTTGCGCGCCTGATAGAACGCGTTGGCATTCCACGGGTAGTGCGACATGCAACCTAAGGGTTCACCCTCCCTGACGCATGCATGCACATTTGCAGCCATTTGGCGCGCAACACTATTCGAAGTGTCATTTCAATCTCTGTTTTGCGTAGCGCGCGAACCAGGCGTATTTTTGGAGACCCGTTTTTTCGCAGCCACATGGCGTAACCTCAAACTCGTGCGCCAAAAACTATATAAACCCCTGTTCTTTCCCAAATTTCTACCCTTCATTCATCATTCACCGCCAATTTTCTGCCAGTTTTCTGACCCTCTGAGCCTTGGTTTGCCACCATTCTCTACCAGGCCTGGGGAATATTTCGCTCCTAACAGATACATGGACGTGACAGATGTTCACTTGTGTAAACAAAATATACAATGAGGAGAATATTTTAGATTTTTGTAATGCTTAAGTGCTTTTCAATTGAGCTTAAGTCTTGATCTTTATTCAAGGAGAAGTATCAAAGTCTACTTATAAGCCGGCAGGTTTATGACGGCCTAATTTGGTAAGACCACCAGACGGGATTGGAACTGAGTAGGGAAATAGTTTCCTGAATCACCGAACTTGTTGCATATGTGTAACCCCACCCATATGCATAGGGATCCAAATCATCAGCGGTTTGACTATAGCTATGTCCGCACATGGTTGTCGATTCTCGTACACGTCTTGTGCTCAACAAAATTGCTCACTCGTTGATAGCCATGCAGAAGGAGAATTCGGAATTTTTGTGAGTAGCATTATAGTGTCAAGGTTAAGTCTTGGCAAAACGATATCAGACCACATATTGTCTAGAGATCTCGTCATACATGCAGCACGCCGGGTAATCTTACTATGAATTTGTGTGAGCAGATAACTGCTATATGGGACAATAGGTGCATTAGACGCTTGACTTTCAAATGACAATTATGAAGAAAGGAAAATTTCCTGCAGTCTTTGGTACATTGTTTACTTGGGTAACCTGGTCCAACTGCTAGCAGGCTATCAAACAATGTCCACTATAATCACAATTATACCAGTCCACTATCACAATTATCCGAGTCCACTGTGGTCAATGCACTACCCGTAGCTGAATCCGACGCTTCGTTAGGGTGAAATCGCGACCCTGTAGAAGCATAAGGCGTTGGCCAATCACGTGTGCCATTGGCTCTGGGCCAAACGGTAGCGTATTTAAAATAGTACTCTTTTAATAGTATCAAGTGACATCATGACTATTATGTACTAGTATCATAATAGTGTCATGTATAGTATCATGTATAGTATCATGTATAGTATCATGTACAGTATCATGTGTAGTATCATTTAATAGTAATCTTTTAACAGTGATAAACATAACTCATGACAGTGTCATATAACAGTACTAAAAAAACCGAACTCATTTAATAGTCTCATGAAGAGTATCATGTAGCACTCTCTTGCAATACTATAATAAAACAATATCATAAAACAGAACTGATATAACAGTATCATGTAGTGTCATATAATCAGTCGTGTTCAGTTAGTCAGTTAGTCAGTTAGCCAGTGCTACTAGTGAGTGTCGCACGACCATACTATGGCTTAGCTACGCTGTTTGATCAGACATGGACCAGGCTTCTTCGTGCACATAGGTCAAAGACAGCTTTTAACATCCAGAAAGGGTCTAATCAACGATGTCACTCTTTGTCTTTATACTAACAGATTCCTCGCTTGATGCTTTATCAAAAACTCCAGTACAATGTAAGAAAATAATCTAGCACCAGTATTCCCACAGTACCATAGTACCACAGTACCAGTTACCACTTAAATTAATCAAATTGAAGCTTATTATCGGCCCCGCCAGTGTCTCAAATTATCCAAGCTCCCAGCTAACAATACAGAGCAGAGAAAGCTCAAGCCAAGAATTAAGGGGGAAAATTCGTCGGTTGCAAAAATAAATGCGTCCCATCCTTGGGTTGGCTTTTTCCAACACATGGGGCACACTCCAGTGTTCCAGAGAAAATCTTTTATCCTCAAGTGGATATCAACCAATACAATAGTATCAAGATTTTCTTTGGATGAACAAAATTGAAGAGAGCGCATCTTCTCTGTATTCTTCCGGAGACTCAATCGTTCGGATTAAGACATCGGGGTGAAGATTATTAAGACGATGGTGCCGACAGATGCGTGGGACATTATGCCGAAAATAGGAGGTCATATGGTTGGTTTACAGTTCAAGCCAAAAGGAACTGACGGTGTAACGTTTTATGAAGCCAGCGATGTCCTGCTCTCTTTTCAAAACTTTCAGGGCATGAGGATGCAGAGGCAGAAGCTGAGCCTCAAATGGCCACACATTCACTAAGTAGAAAGTTACCCAGAGAATGCATGTCCATGACAGAGATGAATGCCTGTCGTATCAACACCCTGAAAGCTTTAAGCCCATCTTGGACAGGAAACTTTTAGTCACCTTACTCGCCGAGTTTTCTAAACACTCAACGGCAGAGACCGGGGTGGACTTAGCCTTCATTACGCTCACTACCGATACGCTTCTCTTCGAAAAGTCCTTCACCATAAAATTACCCAGTGTTTGGACAGGCTACCCTCTTCCCAAAGTACTTCTACGTGGAAATGGTCGGTGTTATTTGAACCCCATTCACCCGATCGTCGCCTATGACCAAGAACCAAATGAAAAAAGACCCGGATTTGCCAACCAAAATATCATGACATACACCCTTCTAGCAGACATAGCCAACTGAACACCCGGACTATGGAACACGGACTTTGACCAACACTCCCCGCATTGATCATTGTTGAAGCTTCGTAATAATCAATTATGAACCCAGACAATGCCTTACATGACGTACCTGATATCTCAGTGGTTATGTCAGCTATTTTGCTCTGATACAATTTCAAACTACAGCGGTACAGTATATCTGCATGTACTTAGTCATGTCCAATTCTTGTCCAAATACATCGCGTGACTCAATAATCGTTACACGAATTTGATGGTTCTGTCCCATAAAAGATACCTTCCCCCCCTAGAGCAAAACAGTAACAATGAAAGCGTCTCTCCTAATCCCGGTATTCATCGTCGCTGCATCTGTCGGCGCAAAACATCTCGTCTTCCACATAAATATTGAAGGCAAATGACACCCTTGACTAGAGGGGGGCCCCTGATCTCGAGTACTTAGATGTTTACCAGCCGGGGACCCCTTCCCCCTCGAAGTTCATCTTGCACAATGGAGTCGCTAGCACCACAGTCGGTACCATCACGAAAAAATTCAGCCTAAAGGATGGTTGGCTTCTTTTAAATATCGTTTTGGAGCCTTTTAAAGTGAATTTGGAGAGAGGATATGCGATTACCAATCTTGAAATGTACGTGTGTAAGCGTAAAAATGGAAAATGGTTTATCATGCCAAAAACCCCAGCCGTAGCGGAGGTGTTTCCATGCACGGATACGAAAGTCTACTTGTTGCCTGTGTGAAGAAGTTAACGTCAAGAGAAGTGACATAATACTCAGAACTGACGGTGAGTGAAATCCCAATTTGTTTGAATGCGACAAACTGTCTTCAACCTAGTCGTAAGCATTCCTGATAATGTTGTCTCTTCGCAAGACTGTTTGGTTTTCTTGGTGTATACTCATTTTCAGAAAGCATTTTCTAACCGTCTCGTATTAGGTTTCTAAAACACTTTTCACAATTCTTTACATTCAGCCCCAAGACCAACGGTGTACCGCTGACTAGGATGCTTATGTTTAATGTACTATGTTTCAAAAACGGAGAATAGACCCGATTGTGGTTTCGTGGATGCTTTCTTTATGTATTTCACTTCAATAAGGTAGTTATTCGTTTACGAACCCAATAGGAGGTAGTGTTCATTTTTGGGGGTAGGAAAGAGCTGATGACCAAATTCACTAACACTACTAAAAATTAGAATCACCTACAACACGAACAAAATTCTTGTTTAAGTGTTTTTGAATAACCGTTCCCTATCCCAACTAATTCTTCAGTTTTCCTTATAGATATATACTTTCATAGGTCGGAAGTATGGAAGGCCTGTATATCACACCATATGAACAGCATGAACTTTGCTCCACCGACTTAGCCTTGACACACTAAAAAATTGAATACTTCGAGATTCCAATTTAGAAAACCACCAACAGACATCACAATCAAGTACCAGACATAGCAACTCCCGAATACAGGCTCTTATATTGTCGATAGAGAGGTGGTACTAGTTGTTTCAGCTTATGTTTAGTATAGATTAATATACAGGGATATGTAAGTTGTACCTTACAAGACCAAAGTACAAGATGGGGTGTGAGCACATAGTACCTCATTGGTCTGCATACAATGCATCTACGAAGTACCTTGACTCCGTACCTGCTAAGTACTCGTTGACACATAATAATAGCATGACTGCGGTCAGGAACGCACTTACATGAGCCAATATATTGATGTAACAATAGGTTTATATGCACGGAACCCATATAAGACCATATCCATAGAACATCTGTCCTGAACTGAATAGTTAGGAGACATTAGCAGACACTACCCGTTCTTGAGCCTTGAAAACAAAAGTAGCAAAGAATTCTAAGAATGTGCTTCTTCATTCCTTACATAACGCATCAGGATATCTAGCACATACACCACATTGATTAATTGGCCTCTGGATAAAAAGTCATAGCACCTCTCAACATTGCCCGATAGCAATATGTTACGAATATTGGTGTGTTTTGTCAGCTTAACTGTGAAGACGAGTCAGTCTTGGTTTGGAGTTCATTTGAGTAAAACCCTTGGTGACCTAACCTCTAAGTCCTTGGCTATTGAATTCTGTGTTTTGAAGAAGTAATATAGAAGTGTCTCAAAATTTGGGCATTGGACAGCATAGTATAGTAAACGGGGCGAGTTTAACAACCTGTAAAAAGATAGGAGAGCGCCCTTCCATATATTTCGCGTGCGCCTTCCGTGCGAATGGTACGGTGTGTATATAAGCTCTCGCGGTCCACTTCACACCAGATCGCAGTATGCGTCAGTCAAAACTACGGAATTAGCCACTAATTCACCCCGAATTAAATACAAAGAATGACATTAAGGTGGTGCTGGTGTTTGAACAGGATTTATTGCTGCCTTTTCTAGACAATCTCTTTCGTCTTTTTTCGATTTTTAAGGTAAATATTTGGGTTTAGTAGTCATAATGTACCATTTAGACCCCCGATGGGTAGCACACTGCCCATCAGGATCAGAAGAAGCCTACGCTGCTCGATCAGTGAATAGTCAAGCCACAACCCCTATTTGATACGAGTCGGAATATCTCGACCGGAGCTATCTACCGGAGCTATCGATCCTACCCCTATTCGATATTTTATCAGCGTCGATAAGGCAGCGGCCCGAAACCGGAAGGGATAAGCTATCCTGCACCTTATCTCGTTGCTCCATTGCTGTTGCTAAGCCACGGATAGAGATAAGAAATGCCGCATAGTCTATATAAGACCACTTGATTCCGCCTCTGGAGGAATCATCAACCAATAAACATAACTAACTAGGTGCCAGGCACGCGAGAATCTAACACATTCGTCGCAAATTATAAAATCCGTGCAGAATTGCGACTCAGACCCGAGCCCTATTGTGTAACGAACAAATTTGTGTGATTTTCCGTTCCATAATGTATTCTTGTGATACCTCAATTCACTCAGGGACTTAAAGGTTTTCATGTGAAAGGTATAGTCCAATCTCTATCTCATCCTGTCCACTTATGATCTATGGGTACATAAATCTGGTTACGTCACAGTCTATCAATCGAGAACATTCGTTTCTGCAGTGATTTGTAATTCTCACTGGCCTAGCCTTGAGATGGAATGAGTGAATTGATGTGGCATGTTGGATTTTCAACTATTTAAGTCCGCTTATATCCCGGATAAGTGGCAACAGTATTGTTTATGTGCGTTGCCGTTCAACGCATGGACACGCCGCATCTAATCCCATGCAGCGCAGCGGCGTTATCGCACCGCTGGTCAAGTGCATTAACCAAGGGTCTATTGCAAAAAAAATAGAAATGGTGAAAAGTTGAAAAATGGTAAATGAGATGTTGGCAAATAAAATTTGATGGAATTGTTTTTATTGAAGTGAGGTCGAATACAATCGAATGTGGTGATTTTGGATGTGGCTGAACGATGAAATGAATTGTTTACTTGGTGGATTTCGAAATCAAATCAAATTTCAATCTTACTTCCTAACAATGTTTACCAGTCCGTACAAAGTTTTTATTTTCGGGCAAGCACTCACACATTGGTCCTAGTGTGCAGGATGTCTGCATGTACTAGGACATCTTCACAGGTTATATACCCACATTAAAAAGGAAGTGCGTGACTACCAAAGGTTTGGTATAGGAGTAATGATTTGTTGGGGTCTTGCCGCATATAAAAGGCCCCGTGTTTCTCTTAAATCATCACTATAACGATGAAAATAACTCAACTCATTCTGACCTTCATTGTCGCCACTACTGCCTGGGCCGAGTCGGACCTCGTCTTCCACGTAGGCATCGAAGGTGAAATTTTGCCCCTCACTGGTGAGAGGTTTCGCGAAATGGATTTGCTTAGGGTTTATCATCACAAGTTCCCCACTCCCCCCACCTTTACGATAAAGAATCGAATTGTTACTACAGGATCTGGCAAACACTTGAAGACTTTCGGCCAATGGGATAGTAATCTTGCCTTTGGTGACGAGTTGGAATTGGTCGAAGTAACCTTGGATAGTCAGTCAAAAGTTCTGAATTTCAAACCCTACTTGTGCAAGAACAGTTTCAGTGAGGGCTGGATCAATGGCTATATGTCGAATGCGGATCAAACTTCAAAACATGTACAGTGCTTCCGTGCAGATCTTTACTTGAGGCCCTTGAAAAGCAAGAGGTCCTCTGAGGACGATCCAAGATACCACGTGGAAGCCCCTTTAGAATAGATGGTGCCCCCATTTATGTCTGAGATGCGTCACACAAGATCGAGTGCGGCTACCAGCCTTTGATTCTAATGGCTTCTCTTCCGTAAATAGTTGACCCTAGTGTCTCTCTTCTTCCAACTAAGAAGTAAGGTTCTTTCTTCTCCAACAAGTAGGTGAGATCATGCACTTCCGGAGAGTCCTCGGCAATGTGTCTTCCAAATTACTTTTGGTGTCAGTGGCCGCTTTCGTTTTTTTTCTTTGAAATGACTTTTTAAACAAAATATTTGTAATTCAAGATGACTCCACTTATATTTGGTTAGATGGCTAAGAGCGATATTTATGTCAGCGTTCCTCCAGCAGATTGCCAAAAAAATACTTTTGCCTGAGTAGTAAGAAGCACGAGAAAGAGACTACAACAAGTGTCTTTGGAATTCACTAGCTGACGATTGAGCCTTGGGGCATTAGAAGTCAGATTCTCATGTGCTATCATTCATACTGATAGTGGGCTACTAAAGCGGGATCCATGACGTTTTGTTTTCGGCACTTCAACCACTCGAGTTATGGTGAATGTAAAAGCAATATATTTTGGCCATTGATTTTAAACTTACAAATGCCAAATTTCTGAATACAGCAAGACGATATCCATCACTGTCCTCATATCCACATTTAAGTTGCAACGTTTCTGTGTAACTGAATTTTTTTATTCCTGGATCAAATGATAAAACCCCACACAGAAGGCAAGAAAAGACTGTCTGGAGTGCGCTCAGCCTTGGTCACCTAACTTAGATTCCCGCATTAGTTGAATAAACCCACAAACTTTTGAAAAGAAAGAAAGCTCTACACCACTTCTTTTGAAAGAAAAAGACTCACTTCAATGGTATAAAATATACACTCTCTAACTCTTCTGTATACTATACATACTACTACTCACTTATTTAGACACGGAATCTGACTCTCAAGAACAGCGACTGCTACAGAGAAGTCAATAACCAAGCACCTAATTTAGTCTATCAGCAAAGTTCAAATTTCACGTTCAATGACTTTTGTCTTACACACTTGAGGTATATCTTGGATGAATCATAGGTTCCTGTGGTAGATTGACTCACGCCCATGATAATCTTGAATGTCATTAAAGAATAAGGTTTTGGTGCCTGTAGCCGTATCTTTCCCTTACCAATGTGATTACCTCTCACCTAATGGTGTTTGGAGCGGAAATGGAGGATATATTTTCTAATCCCATTTGACAAGCGGGGTATTTAACCCTTTGTGCTCTCTCGATTCTGTTCCTGCCAAAAGCGTACTTTCTATATTTTTGTATGGATTCCGTGGTTGACTTGGCTGCGGGATTGTGCTTATTTTATAGACATTTTTATAAAATCACCAAGACAAATGTAAAGTGTGATTGATTTTGCCTTCACGCATTAGTTCACGTTGGGCAGCGATACAAGCCAAAAATCCGGCACTAATACAAATGTAAAGAGGTGGCTGAAGTGACGACGCAATCAAAACAGGGGCTCCAAAGACTTACATTGAAAACCACTGATAAATACGAAACCACAATCCTCGGCAAAGAGGTAAGACGTTTCCACCCCAAAGTTGAAAATGCCATTGAAAATAGTTTCACGTTGAATTATTCATTGAAGAGAAATCTTTTACATTGATTTTCTTACTGAAACTAAAGTATGTGATTCTGTTACATGAACTGTTTTTCAACTGTAACAAAGCAGGATTCTTTTAATTGAATTCCTGCAAAGCAGCGCTTTATTTTAATCCTGTATTTGCTTCAGTTATATATCTACAAAATAGCTCATGCAATTTCAAGTCTTCCATCACCAGCCCCTCCCATTGCCCATAGAAATGAGCCTTTCTTCAACACCCACCGCCTGTGCATAGGGAAGTGTATTTCAGTGGTGCTCGTCAAATTATTTTAGTTTCAAATGAAGTCATGAAGTTGAGTTTTAGTGTAACGGATAAAATATGCGGAAGAAATGTTTGGTTAGTATTATGCTTGAAGATGGGACTCAAGTGTACAACACAACATTTACACACATTTAAACTTCTGGATATTTTTGAACACCTCAATATTACCTACAAGATTGGCAAATCTTTAATTTTGAGTTTCCTGACTTGATTAACCCTCTTTGGTACTATAAATCTTAATTAAGGTTTAATAGGTGAAATGGGGATAGATGAAATATTCGGAATGACGACTCGAGGCCGCAACAAGCAGGTTTCCAACCGTTTGAGAGCTTTTTTCGGGAGTTTTATGAAGAAAAATTTCTATTATACGTAAATGTAGGAGATCGTCATGGCTCAAGTATTCTAACAATGAAACCGTTTCAGAGGTGATTATCCCCAGCACATCTCGCGGAGAGAAAGCCGCGACATACTGGTCCAGTCTAGCCGGAAAGGACTTCAAGAACAAAACCACAAAATTCAAGTCTTATGGCTCAGATTGGGTTCCCACACATTTTTGGTGTTTTGTTAGGCAATTCAACTCTTTGCACTAGCACATGCGAGCAAATGGAAGAATACAGATGCAACTATATCGTCAAGCACCTTCCAGACGTATAAGCGATCTTGATGATCCCTAAGAATACAGTATACTTCTATTAGGCAACATTTGCCATGTTGTACCCGGATTAAACGGGGACCAAGCTATATGAACTGGTTTACGCTCGTGTAGGACCTATAATATGATTAGCCCCATGTTAAATTAGAAATACTTCCGACTTTCTGTACTGGAAATTCTGCACAAGGTGAAATTTCAAATCGTTGTAGCTTGGGAAGAAGCCCGAAAATTTTTATTCGTCAAAAGAATGTAAAATTAAGCTACAAACGTGGAAAAAATATGTCCAGATTGTTTGCAGTGCGTGCTTATATACAAACGGCTTGGGAATGATGAGCTACACTTAGAATCTAAAACAATTGACGCTTCCGGGGTCTGAAATTCGACTTCTCGTTATCCCGTGTAAGAGGATAAAAGCACGTATTTTTCAGTGTAGGCAAAACATATTTACGGCTTTCAAAGGATCTCAATAACGTAATTATAAGATTGTTCATATCATCTAGGGCCTATACTGAATGAGTTGGGCCAAGAGATATCGAAAAACGTTAAATGACTACACTACCAAAGCAGCGAGGTTTTGAACCCCGCTTAACAAAGGGGAAAATTTTTGATTGAAATTAATGAAAAGAAACATATTCCGCACTTTTTTTCACTTTGGCACGGGTACAAGCACATCTTTCACGACTTTCAATTACTAAACCCTTAATTTCCAGCAGTAAGGTTTATACAATTTGGCAACTTCATTACCACACTTAGAAACGACTTTTTTCACGTAATACTAGCGTTTCACAAGATGCCGAAGTTAAAGTTAACTCACATATAACCCAGTTTCTCTATCATAAGATTTGAGGAAAATTTCCACGGGGAAACAGATTGAATCCATCCCAATGTAACTAATGAATTGGACAGGGTTGCGAGTGTGTTTGCATGAGTAAAAGGCATGATTTGTAATTCTCATATCCTTATCGAAAACCAAACTAACCTTACCTATATTAGGACCGAAACTAAACGTCCCTTGATGAAACCCCAAATACCTGGGTGTGGGTGTATGGCGGATGAGGGCATAACCGTTTTCTAATAAAACCTCGACGGGAGTGTCAGGCAGCATTTCATAGGACAACGCACTAAAGGTAATACCGAACAATGTGAACTTTTGGCTAGTGAGCGGCACCAAACAGTTCCCGATTCTTGCGAAAAATACTAATGGCAAAACTGAAGCCTTAGATTTTGGAGACTCAATCCCTTTGTTCTTATGTTTCTGAGCTTGTTCTACATTAGAATGTAAAATAAATTTTCTGTAGTCGGTTAAAGCAGCAGGATAACTTCTCCAGGGAGACCTTGATTGTCTATCATAACGCTTTAAATAGACTTCCACCTCGAAACAAGACAGATCGATTCGATGGTAAGTGATGATATTTCCATTGATGAATCTGTCTTTGCACGAATAGAGCTGATAATTTTCAACTTTCATTTCACTATCGAACCTCAAGAAATCACGTTTAATTCTTGAACCAAAGACGAAACCCAAATCGTAAAACCCTGCGTACTCCTCGACGGTTGTGCTTTTAGTGACAGGGGATACTTTATCGAGGACGAACTCAACAGGGTCAGCCGAAGTGTCACCATAAGTAAAGACCCTGAGTAGATTCTCTCTTCGACTCCAAAAGGCGCTGGAGAGCGGTACCAAGGTGTTATGAACTTTTGCAAAAAAGACCCACGAGTCGGGATAGTTTGCCCACACACTAGCTGTAGCTAGTAAGGCCAGGATTAAATGAGTTGATTTCATGATGATGTCTGATACTTCTGAAGAATGCGGACATGCCTAGGTTTATATGGGCCCCAACAAAGGCAGATTCTTGGCCCATCAACCAGTTTCCCATTAGCCGACTTTTTTCTTCAACCCAATATTTCCTTCAGCCCATTTTTTCTTTAAACCCGATTTTTCCTTCAAACCGAAAATTTTATTAACCCCATTATCCATCAAGCAGATTGTTTAGAGAGTTTTGCATTGTCTTTGAAATGATAGCTTTAAGAAATGATAGACATGCATGAAAAAGGTGCGAACAATAACCGAGGTTTTCTTTCCGGGGAAGCTTGTCACTACTTCAGCTATATGCTTGACCGATTCAAGGCGGCAGGTCAAGAGAGAAATATTTGGTCCAAACATGTATTCTTCCACCAAAAATCATTATACTCACTTCATCAAGAATTTCATTTAGTCACGGCTCGGCTTTTTTTTTCACACCAAGAAACCGTCTACCATCGCATGTGACTGATTAGTAGTAATCACAGCTTTTGCAAGGTAATGCAGCCAAAAATTCTATCGCTAAAGTTTTCGTATCTTTATTTCGGCTTTGATTCGTAAGTTTCGCGAATCGTATGCTATGGAGCAGCACGCTTTTACTTGCTGATGAGGTCGATTACACCATTGTTAGGGCAGTGCTCCTATACGCACACAAACTAGAATTCGGCCACATCGCTCTCATGAGTTTTCTCTCCTTTTTAAATGTTTACCGAATAATGGGTCAAGCTTGACTCCTTCCAAGGACAATGAATTCTTCCATCAAAAATAAGGAAAGAAGAAGCGAAGAAGGATTTAGAATTACCTGTGCCACTTGATTTAAATGGATCATCTATTCAGAAGACAAAATGAAGAAGTACTCAGCTCTTATCTCACACGATCGCAAATTAGGGTAAGTTTAAACTCTTTTGGAAGTTTTGAATTATAATTCATTGGGTGTTTTCTTATACGTTCTTTGTTAGATTCTTTGATAACGTTTAGTACTTTGTAATTCAGTGTATTCGTTGATGATTCCTCCAGAGGATGAATTCCGTGATCTTACGTAGAGTATTCGGCATTTTGTATCTCCTTCCGTGGCTTATTAACAGCAATGGAGCAGCGAGATAAGGTGCAGGATAGCTTATTGTAAAAGTGATAATTCCTCTTCCGCTTCGAACTTATGTGAGTCCGGTTCACCATAGATCAACCAAGGAGTACAGTCCAGGGTAGGACGAGGTCTATACTCTAAAGATCTCATGGTGTCGTCAAGGTAGATAAACACTTCCTTATCAGTGTTAGTATCAGGCAGAGAGTTCTCTGCCGTGTCAGGATCTTCAACAGTTACACTTGGAGCATTTCTTATGGGTCTGGTTGAGGGAGCCATCGTAGTATGGTGATCCCAGGGTTAAACTTGATTACTTTCATAAATATGGGCGTTAGCCCCTTCCTTTTATATTGGAATGGACCTTCACCCTTCTCCTCCACAAATGTGGGGTAGTGTGCATACACACATGGAGACAATTAGATCTGGAGTCCTTTGACCCCTCACTTAGACACCTGTCTAAGTGCCGTGTCTAATTTGCTCACTCTCAGTCTTTGTCCTCCAACACTTATCCCTTCCGGTTTCGGGCCGCTGCCTTATCGACGCTGATAAAAGGTGTTGAATAGGGGTAGGAACGACAGATCCGGTCGGGACCCTCCGACTCCTGTCAAAATAGGGGTTGTGACTCAACTTTTCTGGGTTTCTGACAATCCCACCTCTGACCTAGCCGCGTAGGCTTTTTCTGATCTTTATGGGTAGTGCGTTACCCATCGGGGGTCTAACATTGACGTTAAATAATATGCTAAGCATCCTTAGCAATTTAGGAAATGGAAGACATTTTGTTAAAGCATCATGGCTTTAGACACTTCACTGAGTGATGAATAGCGTCTCTTTTGTACTTGAATCTCACTTGACTAGGCAAGCATTGACCAAAAAGCGAAGATGTTCTCTGACTTGATTAATCGTCATATATATGATTTTACAAAAGTTTCTCGCATGACACGGCACCTATTGTCAAGACAAATCAGAATATCTCTTCATTCCCAGAGACTTAAACAAAAAATTACGCATTTGGTGACTCTAGAAATCTTGTAGGATCTCTTCTGTTGAAATTGTCACTCTTGTTGATGTTTCCCCTCAACTCTTATGACTGAATGTTCGAGATCACTTATTGTAGTCACTAAAAAAGTGTAAAGCACTCTTTAATGTACGGAACACCTTTCAACTGAAGAAGAGTATACAAATTTCTTGGCTGCTTTTTTTGTTCCTCAAGGAAATTTCTTTTCCACTGTCAATTCAATACACATTGACTCCTATGTCAGTATTCATTTAACCACACATAACCAATATTGTATTCAGTACTGGTCATAATCATGTGCAATTTGCTGGCGCTTTTGGATGAATAGTATTCGAAATTTTGAAGCACCATTCCACCAAATTAAATTTGTCTGAGATAGTAGGACCATATAAAACTCCGTTTTCTTCAACTCCCACGTAACCTGGTGTAGGCGTGTCATTGGTCATAGCCTAATCTTCTTGTCAGGTGAACTCGACAGGAAATGCGGTCGAACATTCATATAACAAAACACAACGTTTTTAAATTTAGCAAGAACATGACCGGAGAGTGGTACAAAAGAATTCAATGACTTTTACGAAGTAGGCTAATGGCAACTACGGAGACGGATATGAGGCCTTCTTCTCTTTGTCATCATTCACAGGTGATTCTTTTCTATCAAACCCTAACACTCGTTTGTCATCAGACGCTAGGACATGTTTGACATCAAAACTTCGCACACCAACGTTTTCAAACTCTGGTATAGGTGTCACTTTGAAAAATGATTTAGTTTTTCTGTCGTGACGCAAGAGGTAGATCTGTTGAATATGTGAAATGTGTCAATATGCGAGTGCGGGCAACTATTGTTGAACATGCAGAGCAACATTGCATCCCGCGGAAGTCTTGCATGGTCATAAGGAAACTAGCAGATGGAAACATATAGAACGGTCAAAGACTGAGAGTGCGCGATTTACGCACAGCGCTTAAAAGGAAGTCTATTTAAGAGAGACGAAGTTCTCTTAAATGAAAGGATAACCACAACAACCACAACAGAACAAAACAGTTTATAACTGAGTTGAACCATTAGTATAATAATAGGATATAAGATTGGTAATGACTAACGACAAGGACATTCCTCCTTACTTGAAGAACTTGTTGGAGTCACGTGACATTGTCGTTCCTGCATATGCTGAAGTTAAGGCTAACGCGATGCAACAACTATGATTCAAGTTGAATGCAGTACAGTAACCAAAGGCAGGATTGAAGATAAGTGGACAACACTCACATGTTTCATCAGTGCAGGGTGCAGATGAAACAGACCTAGGTTCAGGAAAAGAGACTACACTTCTCATGCACGGGCCAATTATGCACCTTGGGCCGGGTAAGTGAGAGTTCGGATACGGAACTATATATTGAGGGGTTCCCGCTCTGGTTTGAGCGGCATCAATAAGGAACAGTTCATCAGGGAGTTCCAAGTATAAGTTAGATACAGGTAGAAAATAAGATGACTGAAGTGATTACTGAAGATCCACACTTATCAGATTTATTGAAGACCAATAACATTACCGTGCCAGTCTACGCGAAGGTTTTCTGTAACGCGCAACAAGATCTTCGACCTGTCACAAGAGCCAGTGTCTAGCTCAAAGTTCAAAGTAACACAGGAGAGAGTTTGTTGCAATTTTCGAAATGAAATTCAGGCATTTTTATTTCACTCTCATACTTGAACCTCTTTGTCAAGAAACGAGGGCCAAATACAAAGGCAAAAACGTTCAGCTCGTACTACTAATTATCACTGTCTATTGTGATAATAATTCTCCTGTAGAGCGGTATCAAGTTATTATCGACTTTTACCAAAAACACCAATGAAAATGAGGAGTCGGACAACTACCTCGCTGTGCCATGAAAGACCAGGATCAAATGACTGACTTTCATGAAAATTTTAGTTGCTCCTGGAAAAATTACACGGCCAGTTTGATAGGTGGAAAAACTGGCGAAACTCAAAATTTAAGGTGTCCCCTATTGTGATCCGAAAAATCTTTGTAAAAGTCTGTAAGCATTAGCTAATGCAGACGTCCCGATACCAGATGCCAAAATCAAAATTTGGGCAATGTAACCCCTTTCAAGGCCACTTGCTGAAATTTGTAAAAACCCTAGTCACGAATGTGTGAGAAAAAGGTTTTTGGATCATTTCATCATGAAATCCTATTTCATTTCTTTTGTAGCACGTCTCTTTCCATCAAACCCATGAAAAATGTAATTCCTGCTCCATCCACTTTTTCTTCTTTTTTTATCTTCATCGAAATCAATCGCCTCCCCACTCGGTCAATTCTCGTTACGTTATTAGTTTGGGTTGTATTGGACGAGGAGACCCCAAGTTTTAGAGAATTATATCTGAGTCCGCTATAATCAGTGCTTCATCTTCATTTTATTATGACTACTAATGGTGAATCTTTCTAGTGTTGTATACATGTTGAAATTCCTTTTCGTTTGTTACGTGGATAATGTTAAGTGATGTACCTACGTCTTCCAGTAAGTCATCAATGGGTGACATACGAGAAGTATTTCTGGTGTGCCGAGGATCGGGAGGACACTTTGGTGTATCCTGCCACGGGTATTATCTTGATTACTTTTATAGGCGGGTGTGCCAATTCCTTCTTTTATATTGGAGCGGGCCTTTACGGTAGATGTGTCAAGTATGCGCTTACAAATCTCAGATAGGAACGCAAAGGACTTAGACGAGAGCTTGTGTATGCTCATGCGCAGAGCGCGCACTCAACTCAATTTCACTTTCAACACTACATTTTGCGGCACAATTGCACACGCGTTGTCGTTTGGCACATCGTATATGCATCAACGACTCAAAGGGCCAGTGGTGAGCGAGATCGTGAAGACTAATGTCACGAAGGGGCTCTTCTTTATGCAAAGTATTTTAGACTTCACACCTTCAATATTAATATTCTTAATCAAAAGTTATGTATACTTTGCTTGATCAGACATCGCGTAGCAGCCCAAGGTGAAAACCTTAGCCGAGGGCTGGCCCCTCGAAGTGTCACCAGCTGTTTTAGGCGCGACTTTCAAGTCTAAATTGTGCACGATTTCCATATCAGCAATGGGTTCCACTCATTGAGTACTACGGGTGTCAAAGAACTTATGTGTTCAAATCCTATATACCTGATCAATAAAAAAAATTTTAAAAAAGATAAAAAAAACACTTTAAGGAGGATACTCAAAATTCAACATCTAGGTATCGCGTTAAATGCTTGATACATGCATTTGCAGGCATGATTATTTGCACCCATTTCGTCCACAGCGCTACATCGAAAAATTTGACCTTAACCTACCCTCAAAAATTTTCTTTTCTAGTGGAATTCATGGATATTCGTAATGAGAAAAAAATACATCAGGCCCAGATACACTCCTCGCGTCTTGTCAACGAGTACTTAGCAGGTACGGAGTCAAGGTACTTCGTAGATGCATTGTATGCAGACCGATGAGGCACTATGTGCAGGTTACTGGTGGGTGAAGAGTTTTCACCCACCTCACACCCCATCTTGTACTTTGGTCTTGTAAGGTACAACTTACATATCCCTGTATATTACTTCATATACTAAAACATAGGTTGAAAACTACAAAGTACTAGACGTTATCAAAGAATCCAACAATATCCGCTAAACATAGAAACTTATGGAGGATGCGTACCAGAAGACTTTTGAAAGTTCTTGGTTTTCTTCCATTTAATAGGGAAGAACGAAATGCCCCTTGAGACATGGATTGTGATGTGCAAATAAAGGATCCAGTTTCTATGAGGTACATCCGTGTATTTCGTGAAGGAAAATTACAAGATCATGAAATAGCGCACAGCATTGCATGTCACAGAGTAATATTTTATGGTTCAGTGGGGACTAGAATAAAAGTAGATGCAACTTCTTCACCGCGCTGGAGGTGGCAGTGCTGGTCTATACTTGGCCCAAAGTCTAGCCCGGGTTGCACAGCACCGTCTGGTTTATGATAGAGTTTAATCTAGGATCCCTTGGTTTAGTATTATAAGAACATGCAAAATGATTATAAAAATCACTAATCTTTATTAAGAAAGTTGCTTGAGTCAAAGGACTCAATCGTGCCACTTTATGCAAACGATAAAGTCAACGCGCAACACTCAACAGTATCTTGCATCGCGTCCGCACACTGTGGAAACTAATAAATTTGACCTAGTCAACGGTCCAAATCAAAAAAAAGCAAAATACAGTTAGGATAAAGTCGGAAATTAATCAGGCTTACCTTAATAATTTTTTGTAGGCTCTTCCATGCCTTTCTGATTTTTGGTTCAATGTTTTCGTTTTGTCTTTTTGACTAGAGTCAAGTGCGCCATTTGTCAAAACCGGTCAGAAAAACCCCAACCTGACAAAACTCTACATTCAACCCAAACACAGTTTGTTTTGTTCTCCAACAAAGATATCAACTCCAAGCTCAATTTGCCATTTATTTTCCAACTGAGACATTTTCTCCAATAAACTGGTATAGACTTTGCAGTGCAGTATTACTCATGACGGATTATTGTTACACCAGTAAAAGTGCAGATAATGCAATTGTAATTTAGCCCTTTTGTAGCTCATACCCATAATGTAATGGTGGAAAGTGTTAGAAAAACCGAAACACACCACTGGCAATGACGGAATTAACTGATAGACTATATAAGAGATTGGGTCCAAGTACTTTGTATCTTAAAAAGGTGCATGCACTCAACCAGCCGAAACAAATTCTTTTCGATATCAATCCCAAAGGATTACGTGGCCCTAATATCTGGAATGGATACAGGGGAATATACATATATCACTAAATGCGTTCATATCCCTAAATCCCTTAGAATTTACACACGCTCCGCAGTTTTCGAAACAGCGTGAGCGGTTTATACGGTATGTAGGATGTTTTACACAAATGAATTTTCAAAGAAACTTGCTTTTAAGTCATTAGTATATTTTTCTTTTTTTGAGACACTCAATATATGTAGTATGTTGACCGAAGAACAAATAGTAACCTAAACTGTTTACTCGTTGATTACCTGGGCCCACACAAAGACCAAATCTTTAAGTACGTCCATTGATTGGCAATGTGTTTATTAATTAAAGAATTTGAGCAGCACGGAATTTTCTCTTTTCGGGATAACAACTGAACCCCTGGTTACGTTAAGAGAATAGAGGTCGCAGCTCAGATGCAATGTATAGAAAATAAAACTAGTTTATAGCTTAGATGAATAATTTAAACCTTCATCTACAAGTCAGTAAATTCGAAACAATAATCTCTTAATGATTTATCAAATAAGTTACACATAAATTTCAAATAGGGTTTCTTGATAGCTCATAGCTTCAGAGCCCACGAAAATCCTTGAGACGGACATACGTCCAAGACTATAACAACACAGCAAGGAATGCAAGAACACAGGAACCAATGGTATTCTTGGAAGCTCCATTAAAGAATGGAACAATATTTGAAATGGAATTGGTGCTGTTGAGGGACTGAGTGGTATTCTCGTCAAGTTTACCAGGCCTTGGCTTAGGAGTGTAAGATGCCTTACTTGCCTTGCTTGAAGCTACACCTGGCTCAAGAGCGGAGTCTCCTACCTTCTCGCTTCTAGCAGGGCTTTTGATAACAGAGGGGTATTTGGCATCGGGAACAAAGCCTTCGGTCGCCATAGTATTGATAGGACTTTTGGTACCGTTGTTTCCGACCTTTGTGGTTTTTGTGGGGTATTTCGAAGTGAACGAGCCTATCGCCTTTCCGGCAGGTTCAATATTGACATCAATAGAGTCACCAGGCCATTTGTTTTTGGAAGCATCAGACATTCTTGATCTGGAAGCACTGGAGTTGTTGACGGGAGAAGAAGGATTGCTGCGCTCAAAGAATGGGGGTACACCAGAGTCAACTAAAGAGGAATTCTGTTCCGATTTAAAGACAACGCTAGAAGGTGGAGCAGTGACATTATTCAAAGCCATGGAGACATTCATCAACGATTCAGATATGGACTCCGTCATTTTGTCATCAATTTTCTCTGCCCTATATTTTCCATCAAACTTAGACATAGGTTTCTCAGACTTAGGCACAGGTGATAAATCATTTTCAGCAGACTTGGGTAAACTTTCTTCAGCATACTTAGGCCCATATTTTTGATTTTCTTCTGGCAAGTGTTTTTGATCTTCAAACACAAACACCTCGGATTTATTTCCTCTGTTGTAAGGCAAGAGGTAGAGTTCCACTTCGAAACATAATTCAACGGGTATGAGTGGAACGTTGTGCAAAATATTGTGTAATTGGGTACCGTGCAATTCACATGAATAAAAACGACCATTGGAAACCCTTCCTTCTTCATCCAAATTCAAGTCAATTGGATGGACTGTAGGGCCGAACACAAAGCTCGAATCGACGGATCCCACGTACCCCTTACTGGGCCCCTGGTCATGGAAAGCGCGATTGCCTTGTAAGGTAAATTCAACAGGGTCGGCCGACGAGTTCCCATAAGAAAGCATAGCCGTATTATTATAGAACCCTTCATAGTAATTTCGGGAAAGGGGCACCTTTTTATCTCCGACTTTTGCGAAAAAGACTAATGGGAAGTTGGGAGACATATATGAGGGCATCTTTTTTTCGTCGGCTTCTTCCTTGAGGCCATGAATTCCATCCTTAGAATCATATATTCGACTCGGAGGATTATATGACACACTCACAGGACCATGGTTTCCATTCTCAGGACCATGTTTTCCATTCTCAGGACCTTGGTTTCCATCCTCAGGACCATGGTTTCCATTCTGAGGACTCTGTTTTCCATTCTCAGGACTTTGTTTTCCATTCTGAGGACCATGTTTTGCATCCTCAGGACCAGGTTTTGCATCCTCAGGACCATGTTTTCCATTCTCAGGACCTTGGTTTCCATTCTCAGGACCATGTTTTCCATTCTGAGGATCATGTTTTCCATTCTGAGGACCAAAGAGTAAATTCTCAGGATGAAGGTTTCCATTCTGAGGACCAAAGATTAAATTCTCAGGATCATGGTTTCCATTCTGAGGACCAAAGAGTAAATTCTCAGGATCATGGTTTCCATTCTGAGGACTTTGTTTTCCATTCTCAGGACTTTGTTTTCCATTCTGAGGACCATGTTTTCCATTCTGAGGATCATGTTTTCCATTCTCAGGACCTTGGTTTCCATCCTCAGGACCATGGTTTCCATTCTGAGGATCATGGTTTCCATTCTGAGGACCAAAGATTAAATTCTCAGGACCTTGGTTTCCATTCTGAGGATCATGGCTTCCATTCTGAGGACCAAAGAGTAAATTCTCAGGATGAAGGTTTCCATTCTGAGGATCACGGTTTCCATTCTGAGGATCATGGTTTCCATTCTCAGGACCTTGGTTTCCATTCTCAGGACCTTGGTTTCCATCCTCAGGACCTTGGTTTCCATTCTCAGGACCATGTTTTCCATTCTGAGGATCATGTTTTGCATCCTCAGGACCTTGGTTTCCAT
>NKZV01001149.1:0-84871 GCA_002370175.1 Metschnikowia colocasiae | reverse complement strand
GCAGCATGAGACCTCTTAGTGACTTTAGGAGACGGGATGGTGTCAGCAAGCTGGTTAGGGCTTTTGCGCCGAGTCCCCAATCCGTAGGTCTCCCTCAGTCCTTCCACTGTAGTCCCGGCTACAGTAGGCTGGTGAAACAAAGTTTCAAACGCATCAGAAAGTTTCTTTAAGCGTTTAGCGTCCAAGCGTTTCAATGCAGGAGGAGGCTTAATGCCTCCTGGGATATTCAGGAATCCCGAAGCGCGTAAGATCGAAAGATCGGACGGTTGTATGTCATACAATTCAAAGTATGCCTCTCGATCAAAGAATCGAGCTTGAGAGGTTTCAAACACATGCATGGGATCATAAGTAAAGAACTTATGCCCGGCACGATTCTCGCTGGGGCCTAAATAGGCGCAGGTTACCAGTCGAGAAGAAAACTTGTTAGTTTGTAATTCCAGAGGAATTATGGCAATGGCTTTACAGCCAAAAGGATGTAACCCCGCAGGGTGAGTGCCATTCGTGCCATTCCAAAGTTGGAGCGGTGTTTGCGACTTCAAGATACCTTTTGGTGTTTGATTTAAAATCAAAGCTGCCATACGAACTGCATCAGGCCAAAATATGATTGGCACTGAGGCCAGAAGAAGTAACGTTCTGGTCTTGTCCTGAATTGTTCTGTTCATACGGTCAGCAGTACCATTTTGGTAGGACGAATATGTATCCGTTAGTTTGTGCAGAATGCCTTTCTGAAGAAAGAAAGCCGCCAAAGCGTCATTACGAAACTCCAGTCCGTTATCCGTACGTATTTCACGGGGATAGGGTGGGCATCCAAGCAGTGTAAACGAGGAGTTCACAAAGCGTTGGATCGCTTCAACAGCATCAGACTTGTAGAAGGGGAATTGCTGCAACATATCGCGAATAGCGATCGACAATGGTTAAAAAGAACCGTGATTTGTCGTAGGCCGGCGGGTTGTCAAATGGGCCACTGATATCTAGATGTAATATCTGAAAAGGCCCAGTAACAGTGGTTCCACTGGTACTCAATTTGGGGTGATGAGCAGTACCTTTGGATAAGGCACAAGCATCACACGCGAGAGCAGACACGTGGGCAATCGACGAGGGTATATTCCATATACTTTTGAGAGCTTGAAAAGCACGGGCACTGGGATGCCCAAGTTTGTTATGCCACTCCCTCGATTCTAGAGACGGTGTAGCCGGAGAGAGCGAGGGGGCTGGCGCGATAAGGTGAGTGAAATGTGCCGATTGCTCATTATGCTGTCTTATATGAAAGACCCAAACAAGATTGTCACTAAAGACAGAAGGAAAGATGACCGGAGTCGCATTCAATGACGTAGAAGAGGTATACGTGACGAAAGCCTCTTGGGTGCCAGCCGAATTGAGCCGGTACAAGACCGAAAGCTCAGGAAGGGCACGTTCAGCAAGGAGATTGAAACGTGCTTCAGGGACATAGTATACCTTAGGTAAGTTTAAGGTATGTTGTCTCGTGAGACGAAGTGTTAGTTGTCCGTAGCCATGACTCCGCATTGAGTTACTATTGGCTATACCAAAGGTGTTTTATCAGATACAAACTCGGATAAAAGAGATTGATCATTCACCATAATGAACACCCAGAATCCAAAAGAAACTTACACTGAGAATAATAATCAAACATTGATTCAGTAGTTGACAGCGATGGAGTGGTAGAGTCTAAAGAACCTTGAAGAGTTGCAATGGGCCAGTCAGGGAAGGTTCTTGAGACAGAGACTTTTGGTTCTGAGTGGTCAAGGATTTGTTGGTGTTTGGCTTACCATTGGTCTTACCACGTTTGTTTTTAGAAAACTGGTGGTTGGACTTACCCTTTCGTCTGTTAAAATAGGGTTTGTTCCCGTTTTTGTTTTTGTTAGCAGATGGTTTGTGCTCACCGTCAGATCCATACTTAACCGAGGGGGATTGAACATTCAGCGAGACCTTGGAGTCAAGAGAACGAATAGCTTTCCGTTTGACAAGGGCCCTCAAAAAGGTGTCAACAGCGGCAACGATATTGGTGTCACTGTAATATAACTTCCCAAAGTAACGCCAGTAGATGTCATTGCCGTGTGGATGTACAACCCGCGAGATTGTGACGGCTTGAACGAAGCTGCAAATTTCGGAACGCGAGTGGCAATGCGCAAGACAAAAATGAACGAGAGAAGAAACATCTCCCTCAAGAGCCTTGGTGTAATAGTGATAAAACGCGACTCCATAAGAGTGCAGAAGGTCCTCTTTTTCGGCTTGAATTAACCGAGCTATCACAGACTTATCGACAAAGTCTTTGGTGAGTAACCGAGAGCCGAACACGCTTGTGTCTTCAAGGCATGTTTCCATTAGGGAGGAAAACTGGCGATCCAAGCGTTTGAGCAACTGATTGATCAGAGTCAGGGGACCATCAAAAGATGCTTTAAACCCCTCAGGTGTTCTTTGGCAGTACTCTTTATGAACTCTTGAGAGTCCAGAGAAGTATCTCACAATCAAGTAGTAGAGCTCGGGCGTTCTTGTGCCATTAGCGAAGCTCAACCGAACAGGGAGAATCGACCTGTAGTCGCTGAGGCCCATAACCTGTAAATCGGATAGTTCCGTGTCCGCGTCAAACTTCAGTACCTCCGGAGTACCATATATCAACCATGGAGAACAGTCATGATTATCATGGTTAACAGATCTCATGGTTCGCTCAAGATAAGTGAACACTTCCTCATTAGTATCAACCTCTGGCATTGAGGTATCAGATGTGTTAGCATCTGATTGAGGAATATGACGTGAAGAGTCGGTACGTGCTCCCACCAGTGACACCAACTGATGTCCTGTGGTGGGAGCTTCCCTGGGAAAGTTAGTAGAAGATACATCATTGGTCTTCTTTATCTCTCTCAAATCCGGGATGAGATCCTCCAAAGTTCGATGAAGTTGAACTTTAGTCAGTCCAAGTGAGACTGATTCATTTGCTTGTGAAGAATCAAGAGAATACTCAGCCATTCTCCCTTTGATGAGCTTGATTACTCTTATAAACATGGGCAGCGTCCCTCCTTTTATAGAGAAGACCTTCATTCGACTTTCCATCTTCGTTCGACTTTCCATCTTCATTCGACTTTCCATCTTCGTTCGACTTTCCATCTTCGTTCGACTTTCCACGGACACTAGACTTTCCAAGAAAGTAGCCGCAGTGCATCAATCGCGCACTGTCACGCTTTGACTTTCAACAGTTTTGATTCCTGCACAAGACCCACCATTGCTGCGAAACTGTTGCTGCGAAAAACCAAAACCCGATAAGAGCCACCATATAAAGTCTGTTAGCAAACGAATTCCTATTAGGATACGAATTCCTATTAGGATACGAATTCCTATTAGGATACTGAGATGCAAGGGGGGACGGTAACTCTTGCATATTACGAGCATGTTTCATGCTCATGCAGGGTTGCATACACTCAGTGTATATAACAGCGTTTTCCCCTTGGATAGGAGTTCCTCCCCTTGGATAGGAGTTCCTCGTCTATTCTAGGTTCAATAATACCATGATAAACTATAGGACGTAAGGAACACGTCCATTATAAGAACAACAGCCTGGGATGCACTGTTTGATTCTAACAGTCTCACCGATTCTAACCCGATGATGTTCAACTTGCTACTTACGGAGTTTTTAACTCAGAGGACCGAGTCTAATGAGTCTCCGCCCCGATTTATAGGCTTTAGTCAATAAATGATATGCAAAAAAATGCAGTCACCTTCTCTCGGAGTTTAACCTAACCAGGTTTTCGCCGCAATCCCATTATAGACATGCAGTCAATGAATGATCAAGAAAAAGTCAATCCACCGCTCGGATATGCAAATCAGCATCATGGAATGCAACGGCAAGTATTTATACAAGATTACACGATACCGTTGCTTCTGAGGGAGGAATTGGCCTGTATGCAGGTGTGTGATATTGATCCAGTCTTTCGTCCACTTCCCAAAAATTGAAATCTAGACCTCACAGCCTTATCATGCCTTCCTGCACTGGTCATCCTGAGTGGCTAGGCATAATAGTATCAGCTATTCCTCAATCAATTTAGGTGGGGACAAACCAATTGTCACGTGACCATACCAGGGTCACAGCCTTTTGGCTATCAATTGATCAGCTTGAACTTCAGTAGCTCAGTCTGATGGCAACATCTAACATGATACCTGGTAGAAGACCGTAGTATGAATGAGAAAACGATACCATTGACTCAGTCAACGCATTGAGGAAACCGAAGCCAATAGTCTATAACTCTTGAGACGCTTATAGGCCTAGATCTGATACCCGAAGCAAGCAAGCGGCCGCACGAAATGAGCGGGGTCCGGCAAACATCTCGTCTTTGGCACGCTACACAAAGATCTCGTCTTTGGGAGGCACGTACTGGCGGAGCACTATGCCCGCCTCCGACATCACCCTATGGGAAAGCTCATCCATAGAGTAGCTCTGCGCATACACCACCTCCCGTATGCCGCTCTGCACGATCTTAATCGAGCACGTCAAGCACGGGCACGTGTTGCAGTAGAGAATCGACAGGTGCCCCGAGATCCGGTCCCGGCCAGCCTCCAAGAGAGCGTTCTCCTCCGCATGCAAACACAAGCACGTGGAGAGCGCCGCGCCGCTGCCTTGCCCCTGGTTACACCGAGGGCAGCCTCCCTCATTGCAGTTGGTCAAGTGCCGCGGCGTGCCATTATAACCCGTGGCCATCACGCGGTTGGCCTTGACCACCACACACCCCACGCGGCGCTTCATACAGTTGGACCGAAGAGCAGCCAAATCAGCCAAGCGCATGAAGTACGAGTCCCACGTGGGCCGAAGCCGCGAGGGATCCACCAAGTCCAACTCGCTCAACTTGACGTAGAGGCTCTTGATGCTTGTGGTGGTGTTGATGACCTTGATGTTTGCTTGGTTGTTGATTTCAATCAAGGGGTCGTGCGGATTATACAAGATGTCGTCTGACCTGGCCACAAACTCGTCCCAGGCCAATTTGGTGCTGGGGTGCTTGAGACAGTGTCGCTGGTAGCGCAATTTCAGGGGCGCGTCGATGGAGACGTGGAGGAAGAAGGGGCGCTTCTGGAGGGGGGCCAACGTGGCCATGCTGTCGATGTGCATGACGAAGTTGCGCCGCCAGTGGCTCGTGACTGTGTCCAAGAGCTCGCTGAAGGTGTTGAACTGCCACGTGACCAAGTCGGGGGAGTACTGCTGACGGCGGTTGTGCTGGTCTTGGGCGCCCGGAGGAGCTTTCTCACAGCCGTTGTCGGGACGGTTCTCCGCCGGATCCACCGGGTCTTTTCCCAGAACCCCGCCCTTGAACGAGATAAGCTGGAATCCCTGAAATGTCAAGTACCGTGTGACCTCGGTCTTGCCCGAGGCAAGGTTGCCGGAAATCGCCAAAAGCATGCCGGTGACGCGTGCCCGCTGCTGGTTTTTATGGCGCAGGACTGCATCCAGGCATCCACCGATCACCACCAACCACTCCACTTTACTTCGCCACTTTACTTCGCCACTTTACTCGCCACTTTACTTTGCCACTTTACTTTGCCACTTTGCTCTGCATCGGAGGGCGAAATTGGCTTGATCCGCTGGTGAATGCTGCGGCGATGCTGGTTTGGTCAATACCTGGCTCATCTCAATATGGAGCTTTCGTGCCTGCATATGCGCATTCCTTTCCACACTCAAAAAGCTGCTTACACTTCGAGATTCATCTGTCTCAAATACCTAGAGCACCTCTTGGCACATCTATCCAAAGGTAAAGAGCCGTTTGCGTTGGTGCTTCGTGCTTTTTTCTTTTATTGAGCACAATCTATGAATGGTGTGGCATGGTGTACGGGTTTTTGCAGCAAACCCACCGGCTAGGCTAAATTACTGACTTACGCAAGCTGCCCCCATATCAGACCAGCCCTGAAGGCCGGCCAGCCTATTCTGGTGGTCACGTGACACGCACATCCGTGCACCCGATCTACTCCGCGCCCCGAATGTCTCCTGCAGTAACCAGGCACTAACCAGCGGATCTAAGCTAAGCAGTTCAGGTTTCAAGAGTGTTTCAGAAGTGACCCTTACGCAAGTTTGTACCAGAGCCCAGTCACACGTGACGTATGCTCGCTTTCTACTTCCTATTATGGCTACCGCTGATCCTGGCCATGTGTGCCATGTACGGGACATGCGGCAAAAAAAGTGTCTTTGGCGCTGAATTGCCGTGTGCAGCCCCTACGAAGCCCCAGGCGCCCACGCCGGAAGCGGCTTGGATCTTGGGCCGCATCTGTGGTGACATTGACATTTCCAACGGCGTGTGCTGCACACAGGACCAGCTCCTTACCCTTGAGGAGAACCTCAAGCGGGTTGACCCTTTGATCTCCTCGTGTCCTGCATGCCGCAAGAACTTCTACGACTTCTTTTGCAAATTCACGTGCTCCTCTGACCAGGCCAATTTCCTCAATGTCACTGAAACGGCTTCTGCCATGGATTCCGGAAAGGAAATCGTTTCTAGAATATCTGTATATGTTGATAGTGAGTACGCAGGAGGCTTCTATGACTCGTGCAAAAACATCAAGTTTGCTGCCACCAATGGCTACGCCATGGATTTGATTGGCGGCGGGGCCCGCGACTATATGCAGTTCCTAAAGTTTTTGGGCGATGAAAAGCCCTTATTAGGAGGTTCTCCCTTCCAAATTGATTTTGCTTATGAAGCCGACCGTGGCTTTTCCCCCATGCAAGGCGCACCGAAGAATTGTGACGATGCCTTTTACAAGTGTGCGTGCTCAGACTGCCCAGTGTCGTGTCCAGCACTTTCTGAATTCAAGGATTTTCGAGCCCACTGCTCTATTTTGGGCGTGCCATGTTTCTCCTTTGCGGTGTTTATTGTATGGGTGAACTTCTTTACGGCTATTGGCGTTCTCCATGTTTTCTTGCGGCTGAAAAAGGTCCACCTCAGCCATTTCGACACTATTTTGAACCTGCAGTCGAATTTGAACGCGGCAAATGCTGAGGATAATCCTGAGTTTGATACTCAAGAAAATTCCGACCCGGAGGAAAATTCAGACTTTGATGCAGAGCTCACTCACTTGATTTCGGAGTGTGATGTGCCATCGGAATTCCTTCCCAAAATGGCCTTCTATGCTCGCTCTTATCTGCACAAATTAAGTGGTGTCGTGGAGAAAACCCTCGGGGGCGTATCGCTCTTGTGTGCGTCGAATCCGCTCAAAACAATAGCGATTTCGCTCTTTGTGGTCCTGTTGAGCAGCTCCGGACTCGCAAATTTGCAATGGGAAACCGAACCCGTGAAGTTGTGGGTCAGTGAAAATGAGCCTGCCTTAGAAAACAAACAGTACTTTGAGTCAAGCTTTGGCGAGTGGTTCCGCGTGGAGCAGTTAATTATCCTGAACAAAGACAAGTCGCTGGTTTTGAGTTGGGATACTATTCAATGGTGGTTTGAAAAAGAATTGGAGCTCTATGACTTGAAGGATGCTGAAAATAATACCATTTCGCTCGATTCGTTTTGTTTCAAACCCATGCAAGAAACATGTGCTATCCAGTCTTTTGTGCAGTACTTTCAGGGAAACATACAGTATCTTCTGGAGGACAATTGGAAGGCAAGGGTATCGGAATGCGCGGAATCACCAGTGAATTGCTTGCCGACCTTCCAGCAACCGTTGAAGAAAAACGTGCTCTTCTCTGACGACGATGCTGTGGAGTCACGTGCGTTTGTGGTGACATTACTTCTTCGAAGCGACTCCCAAAATCCAGAGTATTCTAAAAAAGTCAATGACTATGAAAAGGCACTTTTAGAATGGATACAGAAAATCGAAACGGAAAAACCCCATTTGGCCATTGCGTACAGTACCGAGAGGTCTCTAGAAGAAGAGCTCAACCGGTCCACCAATACTGATGTTAAAATCGTGGTGTTCTCATACTTGGCAATGTTTTTGTATGCCTCTATGGCACTTGGCGGCAAATTTCCGCGGGTATTCAGCTTGCAAACGCTCTTATTTACGAGGTTTTCGCTTGGATTGGCCGGAATAGCCATCATTCTACTTGCAGTTTTTGCGGCCGCGGGCATCTGTGCCTACTTGAAAATAAAATCCACGCTTATTATAGCGGAAGTTATTCCCTTTTTGGTGCTTGCAGTGGGTGTGGACAATGTCTTTTTGATAGTGCACGAATTGCAGCGGATACGCAGAGAAGACGGGGACATTCCGTCCAGGATCTCTGCTGCAGTGTCCAAAATAGGACCATCCTGCTTCATGAGTTTTTTGCTTCAATTCTCTATGTTCTTACTAGCAACCAGTGTTAAAATGCCTGCAGTCCGCAACTTTGCCATCTTTTCTGCAGGCTCCATTGCCATGAACTACATTCTCCAAATGACGCTTTTCGTTGCCATTCTAGCACTCGACCAGCAGCGGTTGGAGCGTGGGAAATTGGACATTTTGTTCTGGAAATCGGGCCAAATCACCCACGAAAACGCCTACTTCCGCTACGACTTATCTGCTCTTGTTGGAAACCATTTTGGCCCTTGGCTCATGCAGGCGCGAGTTAAGAGGACATTTTTGGTTCTTTTCACGGGATTCTTGGGCCTTTCTTTGAGTCTTATTCCATTGGTCTCTTTGGGCTTGGACCAAACTCAAGCACTTCCGAAACAGTCATACTTGGTGCAATATTTCCGGTCCGTCTACGAGTACTTGAATGTGGGACCACCGATTTTTTTTGTCACCAAGAATTTGGATGTGACGAAAAGGGAAAACCAGCAAAAACTCTGTGGGAAATTTTCCACATGCCAAGAATTCTCCATGGCCAATATCTTGGAGCAGGAGTATAAGAGGAGCGACTTATCGCTGATAGCAGAGCCGGCATCCAATTGGCTCGATGACTTTTTGGGGTGGATGAATCCGGATTTGGATCAGTGCTGCCGGTTCAAAATCCACCGAACCACGGGTAGGTCTGTTTTCGGGTCTCCGTCAACTTTTGATAGCCGTGAATTCTGCTCTCCTTATGCCCTGCCAAGACAATGTGAGCCCTGCTACGCAAACCATAGCCCTCCGTACAATATTCTGATGGAAGGGTTTCCGGAGGGCCAGGAATTTATGAGCTTTTTCAGGCAATGGATCACCGAGCCAAGCGACCCTTGTCCTTTGGGAGGAAAGGCGCCTTACTCCACGTCAGTGAATTGGAACCATACCCAGATCTTGAGCAGTTATCTCCGGACAAATCACCAGCCTTTGCGGTCTGGCGAGGACTTTATTGTGGCGTACCAAAACTCTCTTCGAATCGTTGAGGAAATGAAGGAAAATGCCTTGGATGGTACCGAAGTGTTTGCATTTTCGCCATTTTATGTGTTCTTTGTCCAGTACGTACACATTGTGCGGCAGACGGTGGGACTTGTAACCTTGGCCAGTGGATTGGTATGGGTTATCAGTGCTGTGTTCATGGAGCTGGTAAGAATGGCGACGATCATGACCATGGTGGTGGTTTCAGCGATAGTCAACATCTGCGGAGTTATGGCGGTGTGGGGCATCTCGTTAAATGCCGTGAGTTTGGTCAACTTAGTGATTTGTCTAGGGTTGGCTGTGGAGTTCACAATCCACATCTCTAAGGGCTACTTGAACGAAAAGAGGCTGGAGAACGGAGAAGATGGGGCTGAGGATCTGGAGCATTTTCTAGGCGGCACCAGTCGGAGCTCTAAGGAAACACATACGCTTCGGGCCCTTGAAAACATCGGCGGGTCTGTTTTGGGTGGGATCACGATCACCAAATTCATCGGGGTTTCGGTGCTCTACTTTACTCGGTCGAAGATATTCGAGGTGTATTATTTCCGCATGTGGTTTTCTTTGGTGGTGGTTGCATCGACCCATGCGCTTATTCTCTTACCCATTCTTCTCAGCACTTTTGGATAACATAAATGAAGGAAGAGTGTGTGAAGAAGAGTGTATGAAAAGGAAGCAAGTGATGAAGAAATGTCTGAAGACAGACTCGAGTTTTGGAGAAGAGAGCCAGAAGAAAAAAGAGTGTGGGAAAAGAATGGTCTCAAAAATAGTTCAGACGAGTATAAAAGAGTCTGAAAAGAAGCCCTGAAATGTGTCTAAAAAGAGGCTAAAAAAAGACTAGAGTCCAAAGAATAGAGCTCGAAAGTGATCTACATTTAAGTGCAGGACATACAATAGATGATCGATCTTGATGAGTTGATCTTGCAAAGATATGATGATCAGGTCGGAATCACTTGCCCATTTGTCCTTTTTGAGACTCTGGGATATAGATTTCTTGGAAATCTCAATCGAACCGAAACCCGAAAAAGAGCATGCCACTACTGATTGCTTTAAGATGGAGCCTGTGTTTGTTTTCCTGCATATATACCCGCTTCACGTGGCAGCCAGCCGCAAGCAGTCGCTGGGTGCCTATGTGCCGGCCCCGCACTCCGTGTTTTTAGATTAAATTCTCCCCTCCAAACACGGCTACTACCAGCTGAAACCATCACTCTTTTGCAATCATGTCCTCATCCTACACGTTCAAGTGGTATGTATCACGGCTGAAAGCTGTAACTTTTCTGAGCATTTTTGCGCATCTACGGGCCCCTTTGGCCATGTACTTGCCGAGTTAGCAATCAAGTGGCAACATGAGCCAAGGAGAAAGAAGCATCAGAAAATTAGACTTTCGACACCAGCATGTCAATTTTTGATATTATGCTTCATGGATTCTTGTTCTCTAATGTTTCCCAGTTTCTCCTGAGGCTTTGAAAGTTGCATTTCGTGGATCCGTCATTTCACATTCATCATTCTTCTCGGACATACGCCATTTGTCAGTTGCCAATTATCAATCGTCATGTCAGCTGCTCAGCTCGACTATGATGACTGGCTAATCTAGACAATTGAGTTTTCTTAGGTTCAATCTTGCTCAATAAATACCACCCATACTAACGTTTAGGCCAGCAGGACCACAAGAAGTTATCGTCACGGGTACCTTCGACTCGTGGAGTAAAACTCTCCCATTAGTCAAACAGAGCGATGGGTCTTTTGAAATTACTATGCCTTTGGAGCCAAAAGAGACCTTCTACAAGTATGTTGTGGATGGAGAATGGCTTACTAGCGAGAACCAAAAAAAGCATAATGATGCTAATGGCATTGAAAATAACTACTTGAGCGCCGATGACTTGAAGGTGGCCAGCAACGGCTCCAAGATCCCTGAAGCTGGGGGTTTGGAGGCTGCCTCTGCCCCTGGGCTCAGCACGACCGTCATGCCCAAAACAGAGGGCCAGCAGCAAACTTTGGGCGAGCCCGGAATTTTTATCCCCAAGGATAAGGATACTTTGGCTGCTTTCGAGAAGGTCGAGGACGTAGACTCTCGCAACTTATCTGCAGTAGAGAAGAAGAAGCAGAAGAAGAAGTTGAAGAAGATCCAGTACAAGGCCAGAAAAAAGCAAAGGGCTGCTGCCGGCAAATTGAGCCTGGCTGGAGCAGGAAGCGAGTCTACATCTGCTTCGCCAGAGCCAGAAGTCGCTGTTGCTGAGCCTTTAGAGAAGGACGCTACGGAGGCTTCAGAAGCCAAGGAAGGTAAGGAAACTGGCGTGGGTGCAGAAAAAACTGTTCATGAGTCTGTCATTCCAGTTCCAGAAGCTAAGACTGATGAGCCAGCCAAAACTGAAAACGCAGAAGTTGCTCCTCAAGAGAAAACCACTGAGATTCCTGTCACTTCCGAACAGACTGAAGAAACAGTCCCCGAGCATGAGGATAAATCTTATGAAAGAGAACCCAGCGATGGACATCCTACAGGGGCAATTATCTCCACCACTGAAATCATTGAAAACATCATTCATGTGGAAGCTCCACCCAGCGAGCAAGTTGGCTCTGCAGCCACCGAAGAAAATGCACAAAAAGGTGCTGAACTCGGTGTTGTCGAAAAGGAAGAAGATGAATTCAAATCTCTCAGCGACAACACATCCGTGAATCCAAGCATCGTTGCCGTGCATCAAGCCAACGTTGTTCCAACTGTTGTGGGCACGCCAGATAGCCAAGAGCCAGAGATTCAAAAGGAAGCACCTAAGCCAGAAACAGTTGCTACCGAGCCCGTTGCAAAAACCGCGGCAGTGGAAGCAGAAGCACCAACCGAGAACGAGGAGAACCAAAACACGCTCGACCCCACAGTTGTGGGAGTCATTAGTTCTAGAGCAGCCGAGCAACAATCGGCCAACTCCGTGGCCAGGCAGATCTCCCAGGAAGAGCAGCCCAAGCGCACCATTGAGCCAGCCATCACGCAGCCAATCGAACCGGAGCCAAAGAAAGTGACGAAGGACACGCCGGAGAGTGTGTTGGCAGCGCCAATCAAACCATTAGGCGCCAAAGAAGTGGAGGCATCACCCGTGCACGAGAGGACCGTGACTGAGGAGATCATCATCACGCAGGGCGGCGACGATGTCAATGCCATTGAGGAGAAAATCATTGCTGCGGAAAACGGACCGGTGATCGTGGAGCAGATCCAGCCCACGGAGTCGGAGGCGCGGGAGTTGGCCGAGGAAGCACACATTCCCGAGAGGTCGCTCGGTCTCGACAAGAAGAAAAAGAAGGCCAGCAAGGACAAGAAGGAGAAGAAGAAGACAGGGTTCATGTCTAAGCTCAAGAAAATCTTCAAGTGATGAGCATCAAGGGCTTAACAGAGATGAGAAGATCGAGAAGGCCATGATAAGATAAAGAAGAGGTTGAGGGCGTCGAATGATCGGCACCAAGAGCAACGGCGCCGAAACGAGAGTCGGCGTTGACACTGAAGCCCATTAATGTCGGCGTCAGCCACGGGCCCTAATATTGTTTTGTATATCATGTATTAATAAATCAGCATGAAGTAACAGTCCCGGCCCAGAAACCACGGGATACAGAGCTAAGGGTATTAGGACAAGTGAGACAAGTGAGACTGACAACAGACAGAACTGACTATAAATGCGATGAGCACCGCACGACCCCTAGGTGATTACCATACATTTCCATGAGTAGCACTGCAGGCAGTCGTACTCTTGAACCATAAAATCTGCTGGCACGAATTCTCTATCGATAGCAATTCTTTCGGTAAAGAACGGCGGAAATACAGGTAGATACAGGACTTGAAGATAGCACCATTTTCAAGTCACGAGATGAACTTACAGGTGTTCTTACCAGAATTGAGTGCAACCGATAGAACGGACGATAAAGAGACGGGGCAGAGTGATGGGTAGCTGTGGAGTGAGTGTTAATGAAACGAAGAACAGACTGACTCATACTCACTCATACTCACTCATACTCACTCATACTCACTCATACTCACTCATACTCACTCATACTCACTCATACTCACTCATACTCCTAGACTCTACAATCGGATTCTTTTCCTTAGACAGAGACGCGACTGGACAGAAGACCGGTGCGTATCTATACAATTGACACTTGCACAGTACTGATATCGGACAGTGTGCCGGAATTCCATCAATAACACAGTAGGGACACTTGGTCCAGCTGAGCTTCGAACCCAGAGTTATGCAATATAGACAGTCAGATGGAATGATGAGGAACGAGGATGCAGGAAGAGAGCTGATCAAACTGTCCTTCAAACCCTTTGTATCAGGGCCTCCGACCGCCAATAATATCAATAATTAATATTCTTCCTTAAAAACAATGATTTCTCCATTTAGTGGAACATATATCCTTTTAAACTATATTTTCCCCGGGCATATTTACATCTTAGTTTAAATTATCGCCGGCTCCAGTTCCATGGCTAGATTTTTATCTATTACCTACATGTTAGACCCCCTATGGGTAGCGCACTACCCATCAGGATCAGAGAAAGCCTACGTTGCTCGAGAATCTTCTAGAAGGAGATTCCAGAAGGGAGATTCCAGAAGGGAGGCATGGGAGTGGGAACGAGCCCCACTTCGGCACTCGAACGAACAGCCGAACATCGGAGCTGTTCGCCTATATAGAGACCCCGGGAGCCCCCTTGGGAGGAGGCATCAACGAACAAATACACTGAATTACAAAGTACTAGACGTTATCAAAGAATCTAACAATTTATCAAATTTATCGTTTATCAAATTTATCATTTATAATTTATCATTTATAATTTATCATTTATAATTTATCATTTATAATTTATCAGTTATAATTTATCAGTTATAATTTATCAGTTATAATTTATCAGTTATCAATTTCAAATTATCCAATTTATCATTTATAATTTATCATTTATAATTTATCATTTATAATTTATCATTTATAATTTATCATTTATCATATAATAGGTTCTTCCACCATATATTAATAACCATTGATGTAAAAGTCGAGCAACAGAAGACAGCTCATAACAGACTCAAGAATAGAACTCTCTTATTATAGCATCTCGTACGACAGTATCTTAACCGTACCATGTGCTACTATCAGGTATAGTATCGTATACTCATGTAATATCGTGTAGTATCATGTAATACTATCATTGATACTATGAATCGTATAATTCTTGTAATACTATGTAATAGTATCATGAGGTAGTTTTTCTATCAAATAGTATACAGATTCTTACGGGTCTAACGACAGCATTGCTCACATGAACCTCGAAGGTTTTGCCTTATGCAATACTTGACCAGTCACTCAGTCACTCAAGAGATGTGGTTGCGCAGTAGATGGCCGTATTCATACCGCGTGCTGGCATTGAGATCACGTAGAGCAGCGTTGCAACGGCAGACTAAATGGACTCAAAGAAATTGCCGGCTTGAGTCCTGGATCTTTGCCGAGACTCGGTTGATAAAGACCGGAAACGACCTTGGCTGCTTGGCACATGTCGGGCAAACTGCGAGTCAAGGATCGAATCACATCACTAAATGTATGGGTATCCGCACGAAAGGATAATGGTCTACACAAGGCAGACCTGTGGTCTTGGGGACTTCCAGAAGGAAGCTATTGACTATCAGGAACATTCTCGCCTGTAAAATACGAGAGTTTGAGATCTCAGCTATTGCAGTGAAGCAAAAATTAGCGATAAGACAGATGGATGACTGCATTCTTGAACGGAGTGTTAGAGGAAGAAATCTATGAAGCAACGGAAGGGTATGTCAGAAAGGCAGAGAACACTAGTGGTCAGACTACAGTCTTTATGGATAGTCTTTATGGATAGTCTTTATGGATAGTCTTTATGGATAGTCTTTATGGATAGTCTTTATGGATTAGCAGGCCTCGTGTGGCAAGTCTTTCACAAGGTCAAGAAATTTGGAGGTGCTTATCAGAACGGCGTGTACTAAGACCCTAAAGGAAGTTATCGCATTATACGTGATATTGATACTTGGACCAAACACTCATGTGGGAAGGGGTCCTCGAACCTCTAAGTGCTTTAGTGAAGACTTGGGAACACCGAAGAAGTTCGGAATGAACTTGGAAGTCGGGGACGAAACATTGGTTTGAATCTAGAATCCTCTGGTCTGTATAGGCAAGCAGTGAGGTGGTTGTTCTTGTTTGAGACTGCCCCATTTTCCGTGTTACATCTGGTAATCTGAGGTTTTAAGATAGATGCATTCAGATACGAAGAGTAAACAAAAGAATACTCAGTCATGGCACAACTAATTATGATTCAGCTTCAACATTCCAAAGGGTCTAGCACTTCGGCTACACAAAAAAGATCCACCAAGACTAGGTAATCTTTAAAGTAGAGTCTAAATTCAGTTTCAATAAAGTACTAGTCGAGGCCCTGTGATATGTATTTTTCTTTGTATTTAAATCAATACATAAAGATAATATGATGATGTTGATAAACTTCTTTCCAGCTCAGGCATCATCACTTGCCTTTTCGGCAAGACTGTCTCATTACACTTAAATGAAGTAAAACTCAATATATAAGTGCAGTTTATTAGCTATGTTAGTATCGCAGTAGTGTGGCCAAACGGTCCGTGCCTCCGATTGTCAAATCCCACCTCGGAGGGGCTCTAGTCATTCCTATGCGTGATCCCATGGTCTAACAGTCATGTGATAGGTATAATCGTCATGCACCGTGTCATGCAACCGTTAAACAGATTCTTTAATAGTATCTTTTATCATTAACCGTCACATACAGAACTCATGACAGGATCATGTAATTAATGCACCTCTAGTGTGCTGTAAGTTATTCAGTATAGACCGTATTCATTATAAAATGGATATAAGAAAAAATATACCGTCTCTAAACTAGCATTAAAATTTTATATAAAATTATATAAAGATTCATTCAATAAAATACCGATAATCAATAATAGTCAGTATTATGAAAACACAAGAGAGGGCTTCTATGGAGGTTATATCCTAATATTTATTCAGTGCTGGCGTCTGTTCTAGTCCAGAGCCAGTCCAGAGCCAGTCCAGTCGCCAGTCCAGTCAGCAGTCCATTCAGCAGTCCATTCAGCAGTCCATTCAGCAGTCCAGTCAACTATTGTATCAGTCCTATACATAAAGATTATCTATTGAGAGTTGGAGTGGACGGATTCATTCCCATTAGTCATGACAGTTAAGCATGAGTACGTTAGAAGAAAAGAGGAGCCTGTGCAGACTAGTCGTTTGCAAGGGTGAAGTACTGGACTCACACGGCTAAGCAGAATTCAAGGTGTTCAACTAGTAGGATATTCAGCTCTAGTGTTGTATGCAGTACCAGTGAGTCCTGTCCATGACTAAGTCGTAGATTAAGTCTGGTAGTAAGTCTATTAGTCTGGTAGTAAATCTATTAGTCTGGTATTAAGTCTATTAGTCTGGTATTAAGTCTATAGTACCAAGTCTGGTACCAAGTCTGGTACCAAGTCTGGTACCAAGTCTGATATCTTTTCTTTGTTATATCTAGCCTTGACTCGCGCTTCCACGATATCATGGGAACATCCAAGTAGGAATATCGAACTTGAGGTAGCTCAAAGACCTTGCTAAATAATCCGTTTGGATTTTATCCTTTATGCAATGAGAAATTTCTATCATTTCTTTAAGATCATTCTTCCGCCAAGTAGTTTATTGGCTTCACGCCATTCCTTACTCGAGGTTGCTGTATCCAGTACCTGCTCTTTGCTGCAACTTTTTTCTTTGGTGGAAACACGGGATCAGAGCCTTGTATTGGATCCAGGGAATCAATAGTTCTCTTGTTCCCTTGAGATTTTGCCCTGGTAGTGTCACTTGACACTTGTATAGTTGATCCAGACGCTTTCCTCTCGGGATTATTGAATCTGTCTCTAGTACTAACTACTGAGTCTAGCATTAAGTATGGTTAAATCGCTAGTGCCAAGTCTCTAGTACTAGTCCATTCTGGTCAAACAATAAATGAGTCAGTTCATAAGCCATCAGAAAGTATTCAGTATAGTCTAGTTCTGTATTCAGTAGTCTAGTTCTGTATTAGTATAGTCTAGTTCTGTATTCAGTAGTCTAGTTCTGTATTCAGTAGTCTAGTTCTGTATTAGTATAGTCTCCGAGTCTATTTAATGAGTCAGTTCCAGTCACTAGTCATGTCGAATAGTCCTTCAGTACTTGGTACAACAGTACTCGAACGGAAGTACGAACTCCAACGGAACTTTAACGGTATTATAAAACAGGACTCGTTAATAATCATGGAATATTCTAGTATGAATCATTCAGTGACATGGCAGTACCATATACCTAAAGGTCAAACCAGAACATATAAACCATGCAACAGTAATTGTTGGCTAGGCGTTTAGTATTTTGTTGACTTTGTTGAAGAGAGACGTTGGAGATTCGTTGACGTCAGGTGTGATTCTGCAGCCCCATCCTGGCCTGGTGAAGTCCCGAATGCTAACGTAGCACCTGTGGAGACCGAGCATTACCGGCTCGGCCGAATCAGGTTTAGCCAATAGGGTGCGCTAGCCATCGGTTCTAAGAATATGCCATCATTAACAGCATAGTCTCAATCCAATGCTCAGGAGCAATCATATCAAGTACTCTATAGTAATCATGTATCAAGTACTCTATAGTAATCATAGATGCGCATCATTTGACAACCCCAGCAGTTGCACTCCCATGACTCCATAGAATGACTCCCATATGACTCCCATATGACTCCCATATGACTCCTATATGACTCCCATATGACTCCCATAATGTACTTCTACCAGATTCTTTGATAACAAGTAGTACTCTCACATGCCCTTGGTAGAGGGTTCCCAAGGAGACACAATGCTTATACAAACTGTGAAGTATGTCTTCTGAGCTTATCAACACTGACAAGCCCCGAGCCCCGAAAGCCGGCTGACTTACCTAGCCGGAGCCGTGCAATGGCCTTGCCACATTGAGAACATAAGGACCATGTTGAATGTCTGCTAATCCACATCTGATGGAGCAGTGTGGTTTTCTTGTCCTGAAGAGTCGTACTCTCGAGTACTCCCAGTCAGATCCGTCAGATCCGTCAGATCCGTCAGATCCGTCAGATCCGTCAACAGTTCAGTAATCAAGAGATCATTTATTCTGTTGCAGCTCACACCAGTACCTTCAAGAGAGCTCCACAGCACCTTCAAACAGTATTATGTAGATTCTTTGAAACGCTTGTGTAGAGTAATTGACTTTATTCGTTGAGGTCCCTCAGGAGGAATCCAGTGGTCTTCTATAGACTTTGGGCTTTCTTGTCTCCGTGGCCTACTCACAAAATGGGCTGAGATAAGACCCAAGCACCTAATCTCTTGAGGTTTGGGTCCGCGCGATTAGTGCCGATAGATCTGCTCGGTCGAAATAGGGGTTGATCCGTTTCGGGCCCGTCTGAAGAGCAGCGGAGGCTTCTTACCTGGAGGTAGTGCGCCCACCATCGGGGGACGGTCATCAAGACTCCTACATCAAGTATATCAAGTAGTCTCATCAATGTACTATATAGGTGGACAGTCGTGATACACCATAATACATATTCGTGGTGTGGTGTCAAAGTAATGTGTAGTACACCTCACACACAAACACTCCATCACCGACAGTTAAATACTATCATACACGTGCTCCTCCCAAGTCATCACCATATTCAATCAGAGTGGTACATCTGCATCACATTGTCCTTTATTCTATTATACACTGGTCAGCCATCGGCCCACGAGCCTCCCGCCTTACTATCTGGCCTCGAACTGCACCATTCTTCTGGTCCGCGCCTTGTAGATGACCCGGTGGCCACACTCCTTGCACCGGATGGCATCGCTCTTGCCCAAGGAAAAGCTGGCGCCGCACTGTGCACAGTTGTACTTGACACCCAAGGACTTGGACGTGATGTGTCCGTGTGCGGCGTGCGAGATGGACGCGGGGGCACTGAAACCTTCTCTTTGGGGGGACGACATTGCGCTGGTGCTGATGGTGGTGGAGCGGGTGATGAGGGCGACTTTTTACGGGTGCGCACCAGTGCACCAGGTATATGCAGGTCCCTTGTCTGGTATACATTGCCCTCTCATGCGTTTGATCACCTGATACTGAACTGATGGACATTACTCTTGGGTCTTTCGCTAATTGCTGCACTTTTTTATGTACATTGACTATTTATACCATGCATTGAAGGGACCGCTCAGCGCGACCGTCATCCATGGCCGAAATCAAAGCAACGAACTCAAATCAAACGAAATCAACAAGCTCAAATCACGAAATCAACAAGCTCAAATCACGAAATCAACAAGCTCAAGTCAAACGAAATCAACAAGCTCAAGTCAAACGAAATCAACAATCTCAAATCAACTCAAACCTGTGGTAGTCAATTAAACAAGCCAGTACAAGACGGCGGGGATGATTGCTAGAATCCCTGCGGCATTTCTGCCGGCTCCATTGAATTCTGGGATAGTGGGGAACGTTGTGGTGGGTGATGGAGCAGGGGGTTTATACAGAGCAGGGGTGTTGGGTTTCCTTGGAGTCTCGGGCGTCTTTGGGGTCGTTGGTTCTCTAGGTGCCTTTGGAGTTGTTGGTCCTCTAGGTGCCTCTGGGGTCTCATATGCCTCCGGGCTTTCTGGGTTCTTTGGTTCTTTAGGTGCATCTGGTTTTTTAGGTGTCTCGGGCTCCTCAGGCATCTCGGGCTTCACAGGAATTTTAGGAGCCTTGGGAGTCTCTGTAGTATTTGTAGTATTTGTAGTCTTTGGAATCTCAGTAGTCTTTGGAGTCTCAGTAGTCTTTGGAGTCTCAGTAGTCTTTGTTGTCTCAGTAGTCTTTGTTTTCTCAGTAGTCTTTGGAGTCTCAGTAGTCTTTGTTGTCTCAGTAGTCTTTGGAGTGTGCTCAGGAGGGGAAGTACACTCTGGCTCTGTGCATGTTGTAGTCATACACTCTGGCTTAGTGCATGTTGTAGTCATACACTCTGGCTCAGTACATGTTGTAGTCATACACTCTGGTTCAGTACATGTTGTAGTCATACACTCCGGTTCAGTACATGTTGTAGTCATACACTCTGGTTCAGTACATGTTGTAGTCATACACTCTGGCTTAGTGCATGTTGTTGTCATACACTCTGGTTCAGTACATGTTCTTGTCGAGCTTTCAGGTGGGGGTGCGGTATGAGATGGAGGCGATGTTGGTGGGGTTTCCAGTTTCGGTGGAGGTGCAGTATGAGATGAAGGCGATGTTGGTGGGGTTTCCAGTTTCGGTGCAGTATGAGATGAAGACGATGTTGGTGGGGTTTCCAGTTTCGGTGGAGGTGCGGTATGAGATGAAGGCGATGTTGGTGGGGTTTCCAGTTTCGGTGGAGGTGCGGTATGAGGTGGAGGCGATGTTGGTGGGGTTGCTAAGTCAGGTGGAGGCACACTCCACAGTGTCTCGTGGTGATTTTCTTGGGTCTGGTGATCAGTCTTTTGTACAATCGTCTCTGCGGTATAAGTATTCATGCATGGCAGACCTGGCTGACAAGGAACATTATAATAGTCTTCCTTCAACTGCACGATATACTGGTTAATATCCTTTCCATCGCAAATCATCAGGAAATGAGATCCGTAACCAGATGAAGAAGTCATGATATTAATAGGGTAAAAATATCCGGCTCTCAAGCTGTACCTAAATTCATATTGTCCGGCTCCACAGGTGTTCGCGTATTGGTAAATACTGTAGTCGTAACCCAGAGCAGACCAACCGGCGCCCATTTGGACACTAACTCCGAAAGAACTATCCACCTTGAAAACGTACTCCTTACTCTCCATTGCATAAAAATATCCTTTTAAGACCAAGGAAACTTGGGGTTGGACGGTTTGCATTCCATAAACCTGATTTTGACACGAGCCGTCACATTGCGCGGATTCAAACGACAAGGGGTTTTGCCAAATTCCTTCCTGAATTACCTGGTACGGGTATTGGTAGCTATAGAGGTCAACCCCATAGGGTACCATAGCGGCAGAAACACCCTCACACTCGATGTAGTCATAGTAGTTTGCATACATAGCACGAGCCGTGTTCAAGACAGCCGTTAACTGGAGGAGGCATGAATACTTCATGATGTGAATTATGGCTTGTCAAAAGTGGAGGGCGGATCCCGCCATTTTTATATTGGTCGGGACCATGCCTCGAAGGGCGTTTTCGGTGCTGCTTATGACAAATGCTAATTTGTGTTGCATAAACGCATGAGGGCGCTGCGTCTACGATATGCGCGGAGTGCATATCGGCTTCGCAAATGCAAGGGACGAAACGGCTTCTTTTCCAGCGCTCCCGGGGATGTTCCCTATCCGATCAATGAAGGAATAGGTGTCTTATCCCCGAACACTTGGCTGGGTGGTTACCGAATTCAAGTGGATGTTCCGCCCCATACCTTGACCAGAGACGGTGGCACGTATCACCATGTGCAGTCAAATCTACAGGCCACAGTGGTCAAGAAAAACGCAGCCGCGCGTTTTGCAGAACCGATGCCAAGCGTATATTTTAAAATGTGAATCTATATTCGTACACTACCGTTGTATACTACTGTTATCTGATGCACTGCCATAACTCTGTGCACTACCGTTGTGCGCTGCCGTAACCTTGTACATTACTGGTTGCCTGCTTCAACGTTATGCATACGATGCGCTTCTGAAACATTCAGAGCCTCGAAGTTGGCCGCCTGCGAAAAGCATATAAACTCGCCGTTTCCCAAGGCGTGAGAAGTCCCTAGTGTGTTTTTTGGGGGCGTGATTCCTGGGTGGCTGTTCTTGAATATTCCCGGCTTCTTCAGAGTATCGGGGGTTGCAGAATGCTCTAGGAGAATGTTTATCAGTCTCGTAGTGACTCAGAATTACAATCCGAAACTCAAATCCAAAACTCATTGTTGCATTGTCCTCTTTTTTGTGGTGAGAGGACTGCTTACTTGTTAAAGTCTATCGAGGTAGCTACGAGACGAGGTAGCTACGAGACGAGGTAGCTACAAGACGAAGGCTTCATACAGGAAGTTCAAGCCATACCACTTCCTAAAGGGTTCATAGTGGGGTGCTAATAAAAGGCGTTACCCAATGTTATGAACGCATACTAGAACCAGAACGGACCGATTCGTCGGAGCGCGTCTCTGCGATGAATCTTTGGCCTGATGTGAAAGCTAAATTTACGCATGGAGACTTTGTTTCTATTTCCGGTACCCGCTTTAGTCCGCATATTCCCAATTCACGATTTGTTTGGCTTAAACAATCTGCTAATTGTTCGGAATTACATGACGCGTTAACTATTGATAGGTTCCTGTGCCACCTTGACTACTGACTTCAGTCGCACTACTACTCGACTCCGGGCGTCAAATTGTTTAGGGAGCAACAGCATTCAAAGCGAAATTAACTTTAAGGTTGGGCGCTGTGCGTGGCTACTCAAAGGGCATCGCTCTCCAACGGGTGTTTACCCAGAGCACCGCGGACGCGTAGCTTGGATCGCGTTTCGGAGATTAGCGGTTTTTTGGGATATGCTAGGGTCCAGACGTCACAGGGGAAATCTATTACTCGTTTCTTTTTTTAGGTACTATTGTTATGTTACAAGCGGTATGCCTGAACAATGGACCTGTTAGTGTGTGAACAATAGACCCGTTGGTACCTGAACTGATTGCATGCACAATAATAGCGGGAGAATGTTAAGCGTATTGTTTAGCTGGTCTCTTCATCTGATTGTTCCTGACTTAAATTGCTCGATCAGCGATTTCCCCTGCTTCGTTTCCAATCATGTTTATTTCGGATTCTCTCCTCACGACATCCGCGTCCAGCGTCTATGCGAGTTCAAACTCTCATTCGTTCCCAATTTTGGGGGAAGAATATGACTACTATGCTTGAAAACATTACAAGGCTCACAATTATACAGAATGAATTTGGAAGAGGTGCTTGAGTGAAAGGTGATTGGGACAGGGATGAATGCTTGTGCGACAGGATCCATCACGGCAACCCTTAAAACAGGGACCCATGGAACTAGGATCTTCCTTGATGTTGGTATTACCAAAGTAGCTTTCATCTGGTCTACCTACAGACCCGTGATTGCCAGAGCCTCCTCGCGTCGTTTGCACCCATTCTGGTGGCCTTCATATAGCCAGATGCCACCGCGCGTTTCGTCGGACCATAAACTACATCCTTCTTTCCTCCCAGGTAACCGGAACAAAACTCATCAGTGACGATCTGCAAACTCTGTTTGGACATCCTGCGCCAGCCTTTGCATCGATAAGCTATTGTGCAAGCCCACCACTCTTGCTTTGTGACACGCATTGAACCGAACCCACAAGTTGACAATGAGACTTGTTACAGCATTTTCCCTTCTCTCTTTGGCTGTTGCGGATATAGCAGTCAAACCACAGCCACAGTTCTTTCCTCTTACGCGATCAGGCGAAGTGCCGGAGATCCGGCCCTATACTTTGGGCCAAGACGTGATGATCGACTGCATACTGAGAAACATCGACAATGGTGAACACAACTTCGACACCAACAACCGCATCATCTACAAGGCGTTTCCGGTATGCAAGGAGACGGGCAAGCCGCTCACTTTCCACTACGGTGTTTCAGAAGACCTCAACTGCACCATCACCTTCACCGATGAGCTCTACCACTTGTTCCAGCTCTATGTGCACGAGGACGCGCCGTTCAGTTGCCGGATTCCCGTGAGCACCGAGTTGAACTACTTGGAGAAGGGCGGCGCTTACGTTCCGTTGACGTTCAACTTCCGGGGCGAGGTCCATGATCTGCACATGGATGTGGATCCTTACATGAACATGATAGTCACCAAACCATCATCCAGTGCTCCCGAGCAACAGACCGTGGTCAACGCCATTGCGTGGTCGGCAGGAACAAACGCCACCCGGTTAACCATTGGCGACACATTTACCATTGAGCTAGCAGTCAGGTGGCTCGATTACATCAAGCCAAGGGGCTCGTTGGGCTCCGCCACACTCCCATATGCAGACGGGTTCTATAAGCTCCCCATGGCGTCGATCCCGGTATCCTACCTGCAGTATGCCATGTCGTTGATCGGCGTAGCGGTGCTCTCGGCCCTTGCCTCCGGGTTCATTTCGTACAGGCTCAAGAAAGTCAGGGGATACAGTGTGTTAGACACGGAGTCGACCATCTCCAAAAGGGATTGAAGTACACCATCTGAGCAAGGAGATATAGAACCTTTCTCAAAATGAGGATACAGACTGAGAACAGCCTTCATTAGGGTAGACTTTCTTTGAGAACTGACTTCTTGAGAACTGACTTCTTGAGAACTGACTTCTTGAGAACTGACGTCTTTCATCGAGAGCAGTCTATTTCACTCTAATGAGGACGATTCGTTCATGTTTGGTAGTCGGCTAAGCAGATTGACAGAAAACTTACTTGGCTTGCAAATGATTAGCGGAAGATTGTGTCAATTGATTTGGGATGGTGATTCACTGGACAGCATTTTGGTGAACATTTAGCAGGTTTCTTGATTAACAGTCGGTCTGATGCAACAATCTTGAGTGATTGGTTGACGTCTTATGATTTGATGATGGTTGACTGATTTACAGATCTGATGTGATTAACAGGTGAAGTATAGATGACAAGATGGTTACGTGACTATAAATATTCTAGCGGCACCTTTGGATGATGGCTTTCAAAAGAGCCTTTGTTTTGTCGGAAACAGGCTCGGAAGCATCCAAGTAGTTCTCAGTGAGAAAATCAATAAAGCGTTTCGTGAGGTCGGACTTCTCTGGCGCAGTAGCCTTTTGCTTGTAGGCCATGTACTTGTTGACGGAGAGCTGGAGACTCTCCGCAAGCGACAGGTCGGACACCTTGACGTTCCGAAGCGGAAGCGTCACGTCAAGGAAAACGGTGTCGGGGCAGGAGGGAAAGGCGGCCTGCATGTAGCGGATCACGTGGTAGTGCAAGTATTCCCGGTTCAAGCCGTCGAACTGGTCGAACAAGGCCAAGAACTGGCGGCATGTCCGCACGGCCACCGCCTCCTTCATGTCTGCAGCCACGCCCTTGAGCATCTCCGCCACACACGAGTCAAAGAGCGCAAGCGCAATGTCGCCCTTGAGCACCGGGTTCAGGTCCGGGTTTCCCAACACATTGAGGTGTGCGGCTTCGTTGTTGCCGCCGCCCGGGGCCGCGTCGGACTTGTCGTCGTCGTCGTCGGAAACATCCACCTTGATGACATCGTCATTCTCCTCGATGCCAGTGGCCTCGGCCAACGCGGCCGAGCTCCGCACCTTGTGCTCATATTCCGACCGCTGCGCCGCCAAGTCGTCCTGCTGCTGCTTCTCCGTCAGAAGCCCCATCACCTTGCGCCGCGTAAGGAGTTTGGCCACGTACGCCAACTCAAACTGCGCGTAGCTGAGCCACAAGCGCATCTTGTCGGGGTTGAAGCGCAAGCCCCGCATGTACAAGTCGCGGGCGCCGGCGGCATTGGCGTTCTCCTCGAACTCGTACTTGGCGGCGGAGATCCACGCCTCGGTGTTGCGCGGCTGCAACGAGAGGAGCTTGCCGTACACGCGGTACACCACCTTGACCGCATCGTGGTCCTTGACGTAGCGGATGTAGTTTTTCCAGAGGTCCAAGTCTGCGGGGAACCTGCGCACGGCCCGGTCGAAGATGGACACCACGCGGCGGAAGCCGGCGCGGTCCGAGATGCTGGGGTTGGTGTCGACGGTGCCGGACTTGGCTAGGCGCAGGATGCGCTTGAGGCGGAGCTTGTCGAGGTTGATTTCGAAGTCGGCGTAGCGGAGGAAGTCACGGGCCTGAGAGCCACGGCCCTGGGTTCGCTGCTCAAAGTCGGTTCTTCTGCGCATGATCATGGTGATTTCCCTGCGCTCAAAGAGGCCTTTGCGCTGGAGGTCCTCCAATTCGGGAACGCTCTGTTCCATGAAGATGCGGGCTGACATTGGCGGTGCTGTGGGTGAGTAGGTAGTGTTGTTGGTGTGGGTGTTGTTGGTGTGGGTGTTGTTTGTGTGGGTGTTGTTGGTGTAGGTGGTGTGTGGGCGGTTAGGTGGTGTAGTGGTTTAGTGAGATGAGATGAGAAAAAGATCGCGCAGAAAAAATTACAGAATGCTCCAGGAGGGGTTTGAACCCACGACCATCGCGTTCCTCACACGATCGTGACTTTGTTGTATAACAACGTCGTAAAACGGCTATAAGCACGAAGCGCTAACCACTGCGCCACTGGAGCACTTGTAATTTAAATTACTTTTCGGTGTCAGCACCTGTGAGCTCAGCAAAAGTTCGAAAACCACAACCATGCATCGATTTGGCTCGCCAAGAACCGATATGTTTTCTTGGGCCTGTAGTACAATGACACTCGCCTTGTTTGTGCACCCCAACCTCGAGCTCCTGTCCAGACCCGCCATGGTCAACGCACGACCCATACATAAACCAACCTCCACTGTTTGATCAAATGAATAAAGGTTACACGCTTTTAGCCTTCCGCTAAAAGTAAGAATTCTAAGTACATCCCTAGGCAATCGATACTCTCATCAATCGATACTCTCATGTCTCTTACGGCAGATACTCGCTTAGAGGCAGCTGCCAGACAGGACCTGAACGTCTCTTGAACATTAAAATGCATTCAATTCCAACGTGGTAGATCCTTAATAACAGTATTTTGTAAATCAGTGTATTCGATGATGCCAGGAGGTGTATTAGGTTATCTATAGTCTGACTGGCCGGTCTCCCGAAGTGATACGTACCAGCAGACTGGCATCCCGTCGCCTAACACGTCCTAGGGGCTGGATGCTGGCAGCTGTTCCGCTAGACGGTACAGCGTAGGCTCATACCTAAAGGTAGTGCGCTAACCATCGGAGGTGTAGCGATCAAAGAATCTAGCACTCTATTCATGGCTTCATGGATTCATGGATATGGATTCATGGATATGGCTTCATGGATATGGCTTCATGGATATGGCTTCATGGATTCATGGCTTCGATAAGGCGTGTCATGACGCTTTCACTAATAGCTTTTAATGATTGATACCCGAAGGTTCGTGCAGTGTGCTATGCAGTCCCGGATGGAGTCAACCACTTATTGATCAAGCCAAAGGCTTATAAGATCAAGTAGAGGCGGATTACTGTGATACATCAAGCCTACGGAGCCAAAGACAGCGTATGACCTTTCCTCAGCATGGCATTGGTTCTCAGCGGCCGTCTTGTGGATACCGGTCTAATGGAAGGCCTGGCAGCACCTCGAATATCGTGGGTATTTCTCTATCACTGACTCCTCTTACCATCGCTCTCTACATCTACATCTACATATACATCTACATCTACCTCTACATCTACATCTACATCTACATCTACATCTACATCTACATCTCTACATCTCTACTATCACTCACTATCACTCACTATCACTCACTATCACTCACTATCACTCACTATCACTCACTATCACTCACTATCACTCACTATCACTCACTATGCTGCGTGTTTCCATAAACCTCGCATTGACGGGAACGGTTATACATTGTCCTTCAATAACTCTACTAAGCAAGGACTTCAGTATTCATCTCTGTATTATTCTCTGTATTCTCTGTATTCTCTGTATTCTCTGTATTATTCTCTGTATTCTCTGTATTCTCTGTATTCTCTGTATTATTCTCTGTATTATATTCTCCCTGTGCAGCGGCTTGTTCCTGTAGGAGTGGCTCCACCTTCATTCTGGTGGATGAAGTGCTGCGGTCACCTTCGTTGCCGTTGGCATGTACGGGCTTCTGGCCATGTTCTATTCGTGGTGGCCTCGGGGTTCTACCCGGGACACTGGGCTTCTCAAGTTCCTTAGTGTCCGTATGGGGATCTTCGCGGATCCTCTATAGTTGATCCTGGAACTCACATCCACCGCAGTCTCGTAGAGGACTTGCATGCCTCAATGCACATACCTTGTTTCATCTGCACTATGCTCTCTAAAACGAGGGACTTGTCATGTCAATCCTTTTTGCTATTGTACTGCAGGCAATGTTTCACAGTGCACTCAGGTTGACTCTAGACCCTCATGGGGACCGCACGACCAAGGTGAATTGGCGTTCAAACCAAGTGATCTCAACTTATGTTTTAGTATTCAAATGTACAGGGAAATGCAAGTTGTACCTTGCAGACCAAGGTCCTATGCTAGGTGTCAATCTGCATACAACATATCTACGAAGTACCTTGACCCAGTAATGCTGGTACTCGTTGACAAGTTACCTGGAGAAACACGACCATCGACCCAACATGGCTCTTCGACAAACCATTCAGCAATGAAGATGTTGGGAACGGTCGCTCATCAGAGGGGAGTCTATAAACCACTGGATCCTGCATCAAATAATCCGTACCAGTACTAAACGATATTAATAGTGAACAATCGATTCTATCCTCAGGCCAATCACTCAGACCAATCACTATCTACGATCTCGGCTTACAACATAAGGCAGTCAATAGTCTCCGTTTCGGGTGAGTTAACTGAGACTATCCATGGACACCACATTTTACTGTTGTACATTAGCATTCTGCACGAGCCCTGCTCTGTACGCTAGAGATACACCGCTTTTAGTGTTGGAGAGGCGAAATCCCACTGCGCAGTGGTCGTGCAATCGGTCAAGGTCAAAGCCCTTGTCATAATTACTTCAAGATCTACACCGGACTCGCGAGCAGCTGGTGCTCGGCTATTATCTTGTCACGGGACCGAGCAAAGGCGTGACTAGCAAGTAGTAAATATTTCGTATGGTGGTGGGTGTAGGTGATGGTGTTATAGCAGTGATAGAGTCGGTGGAGGTTTTGCCGGTACATCTAGTGCTTCAGTCCAGTGCTAAATTAGGTAACAAAGCACCGGTAGCTGCCCGCGGTACTAGTGTACTGTACTGTAGTATAGTGTCAGTATAGTGTCAGTATAGTGTCAGTATAGTGTCAGTATAGTGTCAGTATAGTGTCAGTATAGTGTCAGTATAGTGTCAGTATAGAAGTAGTAGTAGTAGTAGTAGTAGTAGTATAGTAGTGTAGTAGTAGTATACTAGTAGTACTATAGTATAGTAGTGTAGTACTATAGTAGTAGTAGTATAGTATTAGTATAGTATAGTAGTACTATAGTATAGTATAGTAGTACTATAGTATAGTATAGTAGTACTATAGTATAGTATAGTAGTGTAGTAGTATAGTAGTACTATAGTATAGTATAGTAGTAGTATAGTATAGTAGTGTAGTACTAGTATAGTAGTGTAGTAGTGTAGTAGTACTATAGTATAGTAGTGTAGTGTAGTGTAGTGTAGTGTAGTGTAGTGTAGTGTAGTGTAGTGTAGTGTAGTGTAGTGTAGTAGTGTAGTGTAGTATTAGTATACTAGTAGTAGTATAGTGGTCAGTATAGTGGTACCGTATAGTGGTGCAGTATAGTAGTAGTAGTATAGTATTAGTATACTAGTAGTAGTAGAATAGTAGTAGTAGTATAGTAGTATAGTAGTAGTAGTATACTAGTAGTAGTATACTAGTAGTATAGTAGTAGTAGTATACTAGTAGTAGTATACTAATAGTATAGTAGTGTAGTATACTAATAGTATAGTAGTGTAGTATAGTAGTATAGTATTAGTATAGTATAGTAGTGTAGTATAGTAGTGGTATAGTAGTGTAGTATAGTAGTAGTATAGTATTAGTATACTAGTAGTAGTAGTAGTATACTAGTAGTAGTATAGTAGTAGTAGTAGTAGTATAGTAGTAGTATAGTATTAGTACACTAGTAGTATTAGTATACTAGTAGTAGTATGGTAGTAGTAGTAGTAGAATAGTATTAGTATAGTAGTAGTATAATGTGTGTAGGTTGTATGAGCGTGTATGAGCGTGTATGAGCGTGTATGAGCGTGTATGAGCGTGTATGAGCGTGTATGAGCGTGTATGAGCGTGTGTATGTGGTAGTGGAGTCAGACCAGAGCTGGATTTCAAACAATACTGGTGGTGCATGCACCCGAAGGTGACCAACTTGACACCAGACTCGGTAGACAAGAAGGACCAAAGAGGACCAAGAAAAGACTACAGGTCACCTTGAAGAGCCTGGCGTGACCCAAGCAACTGGCGGTGTACAGAGTGTACGGTAGTATTAGTAGTGAGTAGTACAGTATACAGAGTGGACATAGTATTAGTATGACACTGTAGTACAGTATACAGAGTGGACATAGTATACGGTAATGGATCGTGCAGTGTACTACCAGTCTGTCGTATCATATCATTAGTTCATTATCTAGTATGGTCCGTACTTAGTACTTGGAGAGTAATGGTACTGTCCATAGGTGAGGTACGATGGTGGTGGGAGTCAAATGTGACGTAGGACTTATTACTGTTCTATCGTTGGGTGAAGTGGTTAGCCTTGGTAAGGTGATCGCTGACAGACCGTCCATTGAGACATGGCTTGTGGTGTACCATGGTAAGGACTGGTAAGGACTGGTAAGGACTGGTAAGGACTGGTAAGGACTGGTAAGGACTGGTAAGGACCGGGTTGGCCAAGGATATTATGGCTCAACCATTTTCTAGATTGTTCTGATTCTGATTCTGATTCTTCTGATTCAACTATGAGTAATGGTCTACTATAATGGGTGAATAATGGGTGAATATTGGGTGAATAATGGGTGAATATTGGGTGAATAATGGGTGAATAATGGGTGAATAATGGGTGAATAATGGGTGAATATTGGGTGAATAATTGGTGCTCCGGTCTTGCTACTAGACATGACTAAGTGCTGCCATAAACATACCGACTGGTGCATTAGCTATACGTGATTCGACTAGTCCATCTTTCATGAGAGCAAACGGTACCCTCTGCCACGTCCGATCGGCACCAGTAGTCGGTAGCAGTGTACTATATTGGTACACTGGTACGTGTAGTCTGTACTGTAGAGTACTGGTGGAGTACTATCAGTGACAGACCGTAGACCCAGTAGACAGTACACAGTAGACAGTAGACAGTACACAGTACACAGTAGACAACAGTACAGACTGGTACTGTAGTAGAGTAGTATAGATTGCACTGTATAGATACTACTGTAGAACTGTAGTATGTAGTACTGTAGTATAGTACTGTAGTATAGTACTGTAGTATATACTACTGTAGTATGTAGTATATAGTATATAGTACTGTAGTATAGTATGTAGTACTGTAGTATAGTATGTAGTACTGTAGTACTGTAGTATAGTATGTAGTACTGTAGTACTGTAGTACTGTAGTACTGTAGTATAGTATGTAGTACTGTAGTATAGTATGTAGTACTGTAGTACTGTAGTATAGTATGTAGTACTGTAGTACTGTAGTACTGTAGTACTGTAGTACTGTAGTATATACTACTGTAGTATGTAGTACTGTAGTATGTAATACAGTTGTTATTCCTTTATGCCCTAGTACTAATTAGTCACATTCCTTGATGGTTCCAAGGAATCGAGGTCTTCAAGACACCGCGTCGGAGGTGAGTTGTTTTTGTTCGGAGAGAATGTTGCCATTTCCCGGAGTGACACCTGGGAATTTGGGTTTTGATTGTCAGGCCATACCGTGACTCCTAGTTCAGGTGTGAGAATCCCCTCTGAGCAGTAGGCCAGTCTTATTACCCATCGTGTAACTAGTCACAATGGTATGTGGTATAGTTGTAGTATAGTATAGTATTAGACCCCCGATGGGTAACGCACTACCCATCAGGATCAGATAAAGCCTACGCTGCTCGAGAATCTTCTAGAAGGAAGACATGGGAGTAGAACGAGCTCCGCTACGGCACTCGAACAGCCGAACGCCGTAGCTGCTCGCCTGTATATAGACCCCGGGATCCCGCTTGTAAGGAGGCATCAATGAACAAATACACTGATTTACAAAGTACCAAACGTTATCAAAGAATCTAACAGTATGTAGTATAGTATAGTTGTAGTATAGTATAGTTGTAGTATAGTTGTAGTATAGTTGTAGTAGTATAGTTGTAGTATAGTGTAGTAGGTGCGCGTTACGAATACCTTCGCTAACTGGACTTGTTGGTCATAAATCTGAATGTGGTCTTCAGTATTCATTCAGTCATGTTACCTGTATCTAACTACTTAAACTCGCTGATGACCTTGTCTCAACCAGAGGACTCCATAGTGGCCTTTGATCTCACTTACCCCGATATGCATGATTAGCCGGGACAAGTGTCGTCCATCCAAACTTCGTCTGTTTCAATGCACCTTAGACGACTGAACATGTGAGCATTGCCCATGCTCCTGCTTTGGTCTGTACTGCATTCACTTGTGCATAGACACATCAGGTATCAGTAGTATTAGGTAGCATGTAGTGTACTAATAGTGTAGATTACTTAGTAGGTAGCATGTAGTGTACTAATGGTGTAGATTACTGTACTAATAGTGTAGATTACTGTACTAATAGTGTAGATTACTGTACTAATAGTGTAGATCACTTAGTAGTTAGAAACAGTCGTCTTGATGAAGTAGAAACGGACCTCTCATAAACACACACTTTCTGGTGGCTGTATTGGACTCCGGTTTGTAGTGTGGGACGAATTGCTGCGAAAAAGACAGAAGTGCAGTGCAGCGTCGACGGTCACTCACGAAAAAGCACATGACAAATTAGGCTCTTGTGCAGTGCTCACGGTAGTTGATAGATCAGTAAGTAGAAGTAGAAGTCGTATAGATAAGAAAGTAGAGAGAGAGAGAGAGAGAGAGAGAGAGAGAGTGGAGAGAGTAGAGAGAGGTCTAGATCTTCGGGAAGCGCACGACCGTGCGGCTGACTAGCCTCTATCAGAACCCACAGCAGGTGACTTGCCCTGGACCCAGCCAACTTCCTTCGGGAAAGTCCAATGAAGATACCGGGAACGTGCTTCCTCCGACTTGGTTAGTCTATAGGACACCACTACTCTGAGAACGAACATCCACAGTACTCAATAGTAATAAGTGCATGAGTGGAGATAGATGAGGTGGAGATAGTGGGAGATAGTGGGAGATAGATGTTAGCATCCGCTACTAATGCAAGTGTAGCTTGTATTGTGTAAAGTGACTAGTGACAAGGAGTCTGTACTGTAGAGCTTGTATGGTGTTGGTAGTGCTAGAGCGTAGTCTTCTAATCTTGTGGTATTTGTATGTGGTATTTGTATGTGGTATTTGTATGTGGTATTTGTATGTGGTATTTGTATGTGGTTTTTGTATGTTGTACTTGTTAGTGGTGGGTGGTAAGTGAGGATGCACTGTAATATTCAAGTCTATAATGGGTTTAAGGCGTACCAATGGCTTGTGAATGAGAGACATGAAGTGCGTAGCTGGTGAGTAAGCATGACACTCATTTCTATGCCACTTCTTCAGTTCCATGCTAGTCTGGTCTATACGCCCTTGCGTTATGGTGCCCAGGACTGCATCTGTCTGTTGCAGCTGGTTCCTCAGTATAAACGCTAAGGTGTACACAAGAACCCACACTTGAGGCTGAAGCAAACTATACTTGAGGCTGAAGCAAAGCTGCGGTGCAAGCGGGTCGCTAGCTCATTATGTCCGTCCTTGCAACTGTGCGTTACTCCATTGACTGTCGGAATCAGTGGCAGATAGTCAAGTAGCTCTACTGCTTTCAAAGTGCCGGCCACAGTGGCTCGCTCCACTGCAATGCATTGAAGCAGACGTTGGCGCCGTCCCCCAGCATGGTCCTCAGTTGTATGACAAATGGAAGACCAATGGAGACCACAATATAGCAGTCAACGTAGTAGTCAACATAGCAGTCAACGTAGTAGTCAACATAGCAGTCAACGTAGTAGTCAACATAGCAGTCAACGTAGTAGTCAACATAGCAGTCAACATAGCAGTCAACGTAACCGCCAATGTGACCAGCAATGTGACCCGACATGTGCCCATGGCTACGCCAGGAGTCTGGAAGATCGCATGTGGTGCATGGCGTCAGTGGTCAACACCGTCCTCCTGAAGACCATCGTAATCCATAATCACAGCTCAGTCATCTCTTAACTTCACATGTGGCACTTGTGTGAACATGGATAATGCTGATCCGGCAGCGATCACGAGCATGGACACGATGCCAACGACACGATTTACGTGGCAAAAGGCGGAGCCGAGTGCTATAGCAAGGAAACCGACTCCGCGAGCCACAGTTCTCTGGAAGCGGACCGAGTTCCTGAAAGCACTTGCATGGGAGATCCAGCAAGCGCAGTGTGATACACACACTTGGACTGATTCCCACCAGCCTCTTTAACTAGTCATGCCCAGAGCAGTTGTGGAATCCCCTTCGAATCACCCTGTATATCAGGGCATTGCTAGGAGGATGATGTAATGTACGTGACTCTTTGTGAAGCAGGTCTATGGAGCAGATAAGCTCCAGTCCAGTCCTCATCCTCCACATTCTCATCCTCCACATCCTCATCCTCATTCTTCCATTCCTGGAGGAAATGACCAGCATGTGGACTTGACCGACTGCCTCAAGTACACGCAGCACGAGGTCTTGAGGCCTCAGTTCTCTAAGCGGAGCAAGTCGCCCGCCAAAAGTGGCAGTTGCTCAAGCTCCACCCACAAACATTTCCATCAAGCAGCTCAGCTTCATCAAGCCTCCTGTTCTTTCATGCATCTCTCGGTTCTCGATGCTCAACGTCACACATAAGAACACCGACATCATTATCCGTTGAGGTTGAAGTTCCACTCATATACTATAGTTTGACGGGATTGATCAACATTTCGGGACGCTCAAATCGGGTCACTATACGTCGTTAGTCAATAAGCGCCAACCCATTTTATTTTGATCACGACAACGTGCGGCTAAATGTGAAGCACGGCGACATTGCTTCAAACAGCAGCTCGCTTCACCAGGGACGTATGTGTGAGGATGTAGCATCACAGTCTTACCACGTTAAATCAGTAAGATTTTTCATCTCCTCCTCCTCATCCTCCTCCTAGTGACACACCATGGACTTGGACTCAGCGGCCTCTCCCCAGAGATAGAATCCCGTGCCGGCACCCACCACCACCGCCGCCATGTACCAGCCGTTGTAGGTCATGAACACCAACATCAACATGAACGAGTAGCCCACCTGCACGGCGTAGAGCACGGCCAGGCGGGCCCGCACCGGCCCACTGACCCTTGCGCCCGCGGCCATGGCGGGCACCTGCACCGCATGGCTTCTCCAGCGCGCCACCCTGAACCGGAGGTATTCGTACAACATGCTCAAGAGCGTGATGGCCACTAAGGAGGCCAAGAACCCACGCACGGTTTTGACGTGCCACCACTCGTAAATCACACACGAATTGCGCCAGTCCCACGTGAACATCATCTGCGGTTAGTACTGCTGCGAAGGCGTTTGCGGATACATACGTTCATCTTACACGTGTCCATGGGCATGTCGTGGTTGGGCATGTCGTGCATAAACATTGTTATTGTGTGATAGTGATTGTGATTGTGTTGTTTATTTAGTGTGTTGTGTTTTGGTGTTGTGTTTTGGTGTTGTGTTTCGGTGTTGTGTTTCGGTGTTGTGTTTCGGTGTTGTGTTTCGGTGTTGTGTGATTGTGTTGTGATTGTGTGTTGTGATTGTGTGTTGGTGTTGGTGTTGGTTCGGAGGGGTGTAGTGCGCGCCGAGGTCTAGCGCATACGACAAGTATGCACTTACACCGGCCAGTTCTCTAATGCTTATTTAATATGTCATCAGACCATTCGCTTACAACACTGCCGTCAGCCGGCTCCGTCTATCCCACCGCGCATGCGCCGGGCCTATTCAACGTCCTCGTCAACCAACACCGATGCATCGAAGTATAACGACGGGTCCAAACTGCCCACGTTGGCACACTTGCACACCCCGTCAATCAACAACTCGCTCATGATCTTGCCGCTGGCCGGCGCATTGTTGATGCCCCAGCACGAGTGGCCGGAACACAAAAACAAGTTGTCCACGTTGGTTTCGCCAATCAATGGCCCGGACGATGACGGCACGTCGAGCACCGGCAAGTAGCACGCCTGTCTCTTCAAGATCTGGCCCTTCTTCAACATCGGCGACATCTTGCCTACTTGCTTGAACAAATCGTCGCACTTGGACTTGACCACCTCCACGTCGTCCGTGGTCTCCGGAACGTCCACCGCCGAATCCCCTTCGCCACACACAAACACCTCGTCTTTTCGCGCGTAAATCTCCGGCGACGTGTATGAGCCCTGGCCCGTCTTGAACTCCGTGAAGATTGCATATGGCGATACGCTTGTGTCTTTGTATGGCGCAATGGTGATGGAGTGTGCCCTCAACCCCGATATCGGGCAGTCCGGCAAGATCCGCGACGTCCAGGGCCCCACCGTAAGAACCGTCTGCTCTCCCTTGAGCGAGATGAACTGCTTGTCTGCGCCAGATTGCGTGACCTTGGCACTGGTGGGCTCGTACTCGATGCCCGTGGCCACCCCCGTTTCCATGGAGTACAACACTCGGTTGACCTTTCCCAATATCAACTCGAGCGAGCCCTTGGCTTCCTCCACGGCTTTCTTCAACAAAAAGTTAGTGAATTTGTAGGGGTGCACTTGCGCCGTGGAGTCCTTCCCTCCCAAGTACGAGCAGCTGGACACCAAGGACTCCGAGATCCAGTTTAGGTCTGCGGGAAGCGTCTTGCTCAGCAATGGTTGCTTGGGAGGCGGGTTTTTGCCGAGCGACTGCGGCTCTATATCGTCCAGGTCGGCATCCGAGCCGAAATCGGACTCCACCCGGCTAATATCGCCCTCCACAGAAACAGTGGTCAATCTCCTGTAGTCCCACTCGTTTTCGCCGTCAAACGCATCCGAGAGCTCCTGATGTAGCTGGAACGAAAGCGGCACCAACGGCTGGGGAAACGCCCAAAGCGCCAAGAGCCCGCCGGCCTTTCCGCTGGCTCCTCCCGCCACACGTTTGGACTCCACCAACGAAATGTGGTATTTGGCCGGGTCATATGCCGGGTGGGTCACCAAGTAGTATGCTGTACAGACGCCCATGATTCCTGCACCGACGATGATAATGTGCTTTTTTCCCACATGGCGGCCTGAGGCTGTGCTCTGGAACGTGAGACTGGGCATTTTGGAAACTGTGGAGATGGGTGGGCGGCACTTTCGACTGGATGTGGGAAAGCGCTCGCTTCGATATAACTTTTTCTTTCTTCTTGGACAAGCCTGCTTGCGAGTTGGCGTGGCTTCTTACTCTGCAATTGGCCAATATGATCAATGGTTGACGACCCAAAAAAAGCTGGTGGAGATCGCGCGTTAATAAGGCGATGTGCGGTGACGTGGGTTGCTCGCGAGGGCGGTGCACGGAGGTGGCGGGCGTGTATGCAGGGCGGATCTGGAAAGGCACCACTTTGTTTAGGATGACGCTGAATTCGCTGGATCTGGATCGGGTGCATGTCGATCTGGAGTGGCCCACATTCGCTTGCATAGGGGAAGCCGCTTGCATAGGAGAACCCGGGGGTCCATGCAGGCTGCGGCCGGAGTAAGAATGCACCGACCCGTGGTCAGAAAATAAGAGCACATTAACTGTGCTACAATGGCTTCGGTGGCATTGTGCCTCCGTGCTTTAAGCATGCACCAAACAGCTGATAGAACGTTCCAAAGAGCTTATGGCATATTCCAAGAACAGTGTGCAGTACCGAATAACTTGAGCAGTACCCGAATAACGTAAGCGTGACCAAAATAACCCAAGCACGTCTCCAGGCGGAGTCTAGAACAGCATTTCCAAAATAGCTCTGCAGCACATTGACCTGGCGTGGTGCCAAGAATACGGACAATGCGGATCATCAGACTAACACAAGCCACTGATTCTAAAGATAGAAAGATATCATGTCATCAGATGTCACAGATGCCATGCATCATGCATCAGAAGTATAATAGCCAACGATTCAGTATCCGTTCGTCCGGTCCATGTTGACTCATGAGTTGTTTGGTGATGCACAGTGAACTCCACCACACAAAGTGGCAAGCCATTGGAAAGTGCCATGATTCAAGAAGCGTTTGATTGAATCATCAATGCTGTCCCAATAACCCCTTAAACATTCGAGCCAATAATGAGGCGCTGCTCAGTAAGGAGTAGTTTTCAAGCACTAAGACATGGAGTAAACTCCACCAAAGGGGTCAAAAAGTGTCTTCACGGATCCGGGATTGCTTGAAGATAGATTCCACAAAATAGCCTTGCGGCTTGCCCAGCACTGTCAAACTGCACCCAAGATGTTGAATATTTCAGGAATCCATGAATTAAATATCCATGAATCAGATATCCATATTCAGTATTTCAAGTATTCAAAATTCCAATATTCAGATTGAAATTCAACTTTCAAGGATCTCGGTTCAAATGTTCATATATTCAAAATTCAAATCCAAATCCAAATCCAAATGCAAATTCACAATTCCAAAAAATACACAGTTCCAAATATCAAACATTGAAATGTTCAGTTCAAAACCAGCAACTGACTCATGGTCAATTCAACGCTTCTCGTTCCAGTCGCCAATTGGAAATCAAACATGCTTCTTCCCGTTCTTCCACTCCAAACACTTGCGCTTGAGCCACTGCACGAGAGAAACGCTTTGGAAGAGAGCCAAGGAGAGCGCCATCAACAACACAGTCATGATTAAGCGCTCGTTATCCTCCCACAAGCGACTGTCCCAGAGGTGAACTTCGTCGGCTTTTTTCTTGCGCAAGTATGATTGCGTGGGATCGTGGCCCAGGTTCCAGTATGGCTCCACGTCATTGTACATGAACGAGTTCCGCTCGTACTCTTCGCCAGAGCGGGAGTGGTGGTTCACAATGTCGTGAAAAGGCTGGAAAAAGTAGGGGCTGGAGTCGATCACGGCCTGCGGAATCGGGTGGAAAGTGTCCAAGTCCAAGGACGTGAGCAAGATGGTGTAGTGGGGCGAGGGGCTGACGCGGAGAATGCGGCGGATGACGTCGTCGACCCTCTGTAGGGCAGCTTCACGGTCGCCATCCTGGGGAAGCGGGTCTGCATCGTAGCGGATCACGCGGGTTCGGGTGTCGAGATACTGCTCCACGTCACCAAACGACCGGATCGACTCGGCCTTACACGTGCGCACGACATACTTCTCCAAAAAGTCCAAATCCACTGCACCCTCCACCCACGGAACAGACACCAACGACGACGCCATGTGGAGGTAGTTGCGGAGATGAGGCCACGTGTGCTTCTTCCTTTCCAACATGTCGCTGCTTTGGAGCCCCGGCACGTTGACGAGGAGGAAAATGTCCGAGGAGCACTCGGTCACGAGTTTCTTGGCCATACTGGTGGCATCCACCAAGCTCTGCTTCTGCAACGGACTGCCGACGATTTCGTCTCTGAGCCCGGGGATGAGCCTGTGAGATGCCAAGAGAAACGGCGCCACTTGCGATGCCGCCACGAAGCTGCTAAAAAGGAAAAGGCCCCTGAAAAGGAGCATGCACGTGAGGTTCATGTCGGACTATGCTCTGGAGGGGATGCTGAGCTTGGCCTCTAGGACAAAGTCGTGTAGAGTCGTGAAATTTCGGGATTTCCCACGTCAAGTCTGCTTGATTCGCGTTCGTGGAGGGCACTATATGCAGTGCGATGGCTTAGCAAAGCCCACTGTTCCACCAATCCATGTACCAGCAGTACAACAATACCAAAGTAAAGAAGTATCCACAGTAATGAAGTTCCAACAGTAATGAGGTTCCAACAGTAATGGGGTACACCAAGATACAGTCCCAACAGTAATAAGGTTTCAACAATACAGTACCAGCAGTAACACAGTACCAGCAATAACACAGTACCAGCAGTAACACAATACCAGCAGTAACACAGTACCAATGCAGTGCCCACTGCTCCATATGACCCACTGCCCATGCAGTAAAAACTGCACTAATCACTGATTGCAACCTGGTCACAGTCCGTAGATTTGTCTAGAGATACTTCACTTCACCGTGACTCCATGGTGATCCACGACGTTTCACCAATACTTCTCAGGTGGTGACGGAGATATGAGACAATCATGGTTACTGGTTTGCACAGATCCACTGGCATGAGAGTCAAAAGAGCACGCAAAAATTGAGCAAGGGGAAATCGAGTTGTACCAGAGGTTCCGCATCCGGTCCAATCCAGAAACAGGATCCAAAACAACAGAAACAGTCAACAGAAAGAGTACAACAGAAAATCCTCCAGGAACAGTCCACCAGAAACAGTAAAAATTTTTTGGTGGAAGTACAACAGAAAATCCACCAGAACAGTCCACCAGAAACAGTAAACAGAAAGAGTACAACAGAAAATCCTCCAGGAACACACGAATACTCTCACCAGCACTGCAGAACTAGTCAAAGTCTCTGATTTTTGGCTCGGTGACCTCAAAGTTGTCGAAGTAGGCGCTGAACAAACTCACGAGGCGGACCACATCATGAGCACCCCCGGTTTCCCGGATGGAGTGCATGGACAACTGGGGATTACCCAAGTCCAAGGTCCGCACGCCGAGCTTGGCCGAGAGCATGGGCCCGATGGTGGAGCCGCATGGAGAGTCGTTTCTCACCACAAACAACTGCAACGGCACCTCGGCGAGCTCGGCCACGGCCTTGATCAAAACAATGCCCTTGGAGTTTGTGGCGTAACGCTGGTTGGCATTGACCTTGATCACGGGGCCTGAGTTCACGTGCGGCCGGTTGTTCTTCTCGTAGAAGCGCTCGTAGTTGGGGTGTATTCCGTGGGCCTGGTCGGACGAGAGCAAGAACGATCTGCTGCACAAGGTCAAGAACGACTCCTCGGGCGACGGAGACGCGGCAGTGCCGAAAATGGCGTTGATGCGGCGGAGCACATCCGGCAAAAACGACGAGTCGGCACCCTGCGCCGAAACAGAGCCGATTTCCTCGTGGTCGAAGAGCGAGATCAAGCTCCATGAGTCGGACGCGTTGACGATGGCCTCGGCGGCGGCGTAGCACGACGTCAAGTTGTCTTGGCGAGGCGCAAAGATGAACTCATCGTGGATGCCGCCCAAAGTGGCATCTTGATAGTCACACAAGAGCAACTCAAAGTCCTCGATTTGTTGCACCGAGACACCCAATTCGTCAGCAATGAGCTGTATCAACGAGTCGTTGTGGCGGGCCACAACGTGCTTGATGGCGTTGAATTGCGGCTCGGACAACTGGAGATTGGGGTCGTTGCAGCAAGCATCGGGGCTTGAGCTGGACTGAGACCCGTTTGCGGCCCCAGCCACCCCCTTGGCCAGAGTCAGAGTTGACACAGCTAACTCGGTGGAGTTGCCGTACTTCTCCTGCCCCGCTATGGGCACCATCTCGGTCTCGCGGTTGAACTCAAACTTCTGGTTGACTTCCCGATTGAGGTGGATGGCAAGCGTAGGAATCCTCATCAAAGGCTTGCGGATATGCACCAATCTCGGCACGTACTCGCCGTCCACCTTGGTGTACACGCGGCCGGCAATACTCAAGTCCCGATCAAACCACGTGTGGGCAATCAAGCCGCCGTACTGCTCCACTCCCACCTGGATGAAGCCCTCGGCGGTCTTTTGCGACACCGGCTTGAGCTTCAAGCACGGCGAGTCAGTATGTGCACCCACCATGGCGAAGCCCGGGACGCCGGCGGGGGCTTGGGTGCTTTTACCCGTTGTGAACGCAATGAGTGACGAGCCGTTGCGGGTCACCACGTACTTGCTTCTGTGCTGGAGCTTCCAGGGGTCACGTTCGCTTAGGACTTGGAAGCCGTTGGCGACGAGCTTGGCCTTGACGTTGGCCACGGCGTGGTACGGAGTGGGTGAGTTGGAGATGTACTCCACGAGACCTTGGGCGTGCTGAAGAGTCTGGGGGTCCATTGCGTACGTGCTGATGTGCTGTTTTCCGTTTGGGTCTTCGGGGTCGGATGTGGGCGGTCCTAGCCAGCGGTTACTGCACACAATGCACTCTTCATATATCCACAACACTAGTCAGTTGTGATGTGCGTGGGATTGAGATTCAGTTAATTGATTTTTTTCCGACCCGAAGATCTAATCTGCGACCTGAAGTAAAGACTTCGACCTGAAGATGTTTCCGTTGCACCTGAAGATGTTTTCGTTCCACCTAAGATTTGCTCGTTTCTGGTTCTGGTGTTCCAATCACTGATATCTCCTTGAGAGATACCAGAAACAGAACAGTAGCTTTGATTTGGTCGATTCTCCTTCATCAAAACCACGAGAACAGGAAGGTATTTATATGATGCATCCCGTATAGTAGAGCGGGTTGGCTCGACCGTTGGCCAATCAAACCTCTAGATTCCAGTAATGGCAGGTGTACCACGCATTGTTCTGTTAATTTTGTGTACAGTTGTCCCCGTTTGTTCACAGTGTCTCCAATTTTCACACTGCTATTGAACCCTGTTTCCGAATCTTAACTCCAGGATAAATGGCCCTAAGGTTCTTATGGACACCTTGGGAGGTTATTGGATTTTCACGTCCAGACTGACCCAAGAATCATCCATGAATACAGGACAATGGTCACAGCATCTCGTATCATGGCTCTGAATCAGAAGGCGTGGTTTGTCATATTAGGCTCTCAGAAACGGGAAATGTGCCGGTTGCAAAAAACACCCGTACACCGCGACCCCTTTGGCCAAGCCCTAGTCTTGTAAGTTTCTCCTCAAACAGACATACAAGCGTGTCAATAAATGCTTGAAAAAGACCCAGAATGGTGAATTAGTACTCCTGTGGTCCCATGTTATGTAACATCTGGTAGCCATTCGCATAACGACACGGTCATTTTCAAGTCATGTCTTGTCAAAAGGTTGTCAAGCAGTCTTATCAAGCAGTTTTGTCTCTTCCAAGGTTATTAGTAGGTTCTTTCAAGGTCGAGGCCAACGTTCATATGCACCATGCTGATATACGCAGTCATCACACCTCCTGAAGGAGTCAGTGTAAGACTTCTCGGTAAAAATAGCTGCCCCTTTGTGATAACTTATGGCATAACTCTGTTCATGGGCTGATCAAAAAGTGAAGCAATATGCCAATTTAAATTTTGATCAGGCTAGTCTGGTTAATACCACCGTCTATCTGGACCAATTGTAACCCATTCCGATTTAGCAGTCCATGTTTGGTACGGAAGTCCACGTAAACACCAAGCAGCCCATGTTTGATTGAGCCCAAGCAATTGAATCAGAAGAGAGCCAACGTATGAAAAATAACTGATTCCAGATATATTAGCATCCGTAATTGATATCAAGCTTGGTCTGGGTGCCGGGCAGACCACCTGGTTTTGTCCTTCATCAGCAGACACTCTACCTCCGGTCCCTTGGTCTGTAGTAAGCTGGTCTGTTGTAAGCTGGTCTGTTGAAGCTTGGCGTATTTTAAGCCTGGTCTATTGTAAGCTTGGTCTATTGCCTCCGATCTTCAAAGACTAATTCGGACAATGCAGCACCTCAATTATGTCTCAGAAGGGGTTGGTGTCCAAGAAAGGGAGAAGACCCGTCCAGCTATACGGAGGCCAAAACCACAATTGACCATGAGCAATATCAATACAAACATGTTTTGCAGACTGCATCGAACCACTATCCCTGTTTGAATGCCGAAACGCTATTTTGACGTATCAGGAAGTCCCTGCCGGAAGCGTTGGTGAGTTTGAGCAATGATTACTGCCAAAACACTGGCAAAACTAGACTTTTGAACATCATCGAATGGCCCACACTACTTTGAGTTTCAGTGTTGAATTTGCCACTTTCCTCAAGCTGAAAATGCAGTCTCCGCTTTTGAATGACCTTTTGGCAGCCACACCGACTCTGTTTCTGAGTCAAATTTGCAAAACTCTTGCAGGACTCTAGGATGTTTTTTGAGGTCTTATATTTGCAGCACTTTTTTGGTCTCTTATTTGCAGCACCTATTTATTAGTATCATATTTGCAGCACTTTTTAAGGTCTTATATTTGCAGCATCCAATATGCACTTGGTACCTTTCTGGTCGGATATGGCCATTTCCATTTCGGGCTTGGCCGAGGGGTTTGTATTTTAAGACTATGTACTTGATAAAGAGCTTGCCTTCACATGATTGTACTGACATGTATTCAGTTCAAGGTCAGATACAAACAAGGAGTCATGCGCAGATCATTTTGCAATTGACTTGAATGGGCTCAGTCACTCAAAATTAAGAGAGAAGAGAAAAAAAGAGAGAAACAGAAGAGAAAGAAGAAGGAGAAAAGAAGAAGGGATCACGAAGTTTATATAGTGCCGCGCATGGTGTGAACCGGGGATATGGCGTGAACCGGGGGCTAAGACAACATGACCGGGGGCTCCCCCGAATCTCATCAGATCGTCCCTGGATCCAACAACCCTCAACGACCTGTCGAGATCTACCCTCCTCAATTTCTCGGAGTACTCACGTCAGGAGTTTCAAAGTAGACTTCAACCTCAGTGAACTTCAGAACCCGAGTAGACTTAAGTAGACTTTAGAGACCACACTCATCATCTCTTCATCACTCATCTCTTCATCACTCATGTCTTCATCACTCATCTCTTCATCACATCTCTTCATCACATCTCTTCATCACATCTCTTCATCACTCATCTCTTCATCACTTGCCTCTTCATCACTTATCGCTTCATCACTTATCGCTCCATCACTTATCACTTATCACCTATCACTTTAATCCTGTCATCGGAATGATTACGTTGACAAGGGTGATTTCAATGAAACAAGAGAGAATGACCGTCTCTTTGCTTCGGCTCTGGTTGAACTCTGTTGACTCTCTATAAGCTCCTCGAGTTTCGCTTGAAACTAGTATCAATTAGTCATTCCGAGTAGCCAGAGCCGCCAGAATCGGCCCTAATGGGCTGCATTGTGCTTTGCTGGATCTCTCATTCCTGATGTCAGCTCTTCTATAACTTTCGTGATTAGCTCTTCGTCTTTGTACCATTTGCCAGGAACTAATCAATTCCACTCATTTCTCTGAGGACGGAGAATCATCTGACCCCATCATTTTCCTGAGATAATCCACTATCTGAGATGCAACATGAATATGATATGCGTTGATGTGACATGTTGATCGCACATTGAATATCGGAACTTTATGAGCATACACTCAGAGCCTTTTCACTCACAGCTCTCACTGGTTTCATCGATGTAATCATTGAGATTTCAGACTCTCATATCTTCTAGCAAACAGGTCTTGATAAATCTGCCTGCAACGGTGGCTTCTGGCGTAGAAATATCCGTGCACAGTGTAACCTGTCAATGCTTTCACACGAGCAGAGACCAACCGTCTTTGGCTGAATCCTGGAAATCAAATTCTCGAATGTCCTCAAGAACCTTCTCATGGCCTTCAACTTCTCATTGAACCCCAGAGCACTATTTAACCCTGGCGAGTATTCTGGCAATTTGCCTGCATTGGAACCGCGTAACTGCCCAGAAACTCACTTTTCAGTACTAAGTGTCGAGGATGTCGTCAAGAAAATCCTGCTCCTTGTTAACGGCCTTCGGCACCTGCAAGCCAAGATCTGCAAATAAATCGTCCCCCCTTTTCAAATCTGGAGAAGTGCCATTATTCAGTTCAGACTCCAAAGCTGAGATCATGGATTCAAGTTCCAAACGCCTTCTTTTCTGCTGCTCAGACACCTTCTGGAGATGTCGTATATACACCACGGACTCGCGGAGAATGATGGCCTTGTTAGGCTTTGATTCCTTGATCTTGATGTTGGCGAGAATCTCCGATAGCTCAATGTTCTTATCCGTGTCCGGCTGGGAAAACGCCTGCACTGCGCAGACCTGGGGCGTGAGCAAAGACGGAGGCACCAAGAGACCCAACGCCTTGATTTTTTCCTTGATCAAGTCCCTGCGGCGGCGCTCCACGGCGTTGTGGAACTCCCGCCGCCGCTTGATTTTCTCCTCCTGTGTCAATTGCTTGGTTCCAGCATCCGAGGCACGCCGCACCTGCAAATGGGCCTGCAGATCGGACATGCTGGCAAGCTGGGATACTTGAGGGGACGCACTCATCTGACTATGCACGGGTACGGTGGGAGCATTCAAGGACAGGGTCAACATCATGGGCGGCGGCGAGTTCAAGTACGAGCCCAGATACGAGCCCAGGTACGGCGACCTCAAGGTATCAAACGAGCCTTCGTATGCATTTGACTGGGGCGACATGAATTTTTTGGGCGATAAGTACGAGTTGTTGAGCTCGTGCGGGGGCTGCACGCTAATGCTGCCATGGCGGGAAATGTTGGGGGTCATAGCGTTCTGCACAGACAACCCATCCTCTGCAATGGCATTTAGCAGCAGAAAGTTGCCTCTGTTGTTGGGCGAGAAGTATTGCGACGATAGGAACATATTTTCTGAGAAGTTATTATCCGAGAAGCTAGCATTGGTACTTTCCGAGAATTGTTTTTCTGAGAAGTTGGTGGTATTTTCTGAGAATTGATTATCCGAGAAATTGGCATTGGGATTTTTCGAGTAGTTGCGGTTTTCCTGGAAGTTGGAATTGGTGTTTTCCGAGACCGAATTTTTTGGGAAATTGGCATTCTCCGACATGTTCTGGTTGTGCAAAGGGTCCACGTCATTGGTGTCGAGCCCGTACATGGAGTCCTTGAACTTGGAGTCGAAGATGTCGCTGAAGATATCTGCAGACAACGACTGGTCGATGGAATTCGTCTGCTGCAAAGGCGACCCCAAGAAATTGAGCTGGTCCATGAGCGGGTCGGCGGAAGGGTTGACCTGGGAGGCGGTCTGCGGAGATCCGATCTGCGAGTTATAATTGACGTTGGAGAAGCCTTCCGACGGCACCAGGAACGAAGAGAAGTCGGCTGGTTCGGCTTTTGCGCCGCCCGGCCTGCCGCTGTAGCCCTGGGCCTCCACTGGGGTCTTTTTCGCTGTGGGTTCTCCATATGGGGCTGCGGGCGCCGGCTTTTCCTCGTACGGATCTTGCAAGAAATCCTCCATTTGCGGCACGGACCGAGACTGCAGCAAGGAATGACAAAAAGGGGCAATGATCAATGGGCGCTTACTTGCAGTTCCCACACTCTTGGCTATAGGTGTTGTGGTTACGACTCATCTTCAGGGCGCGGGTTGGGTTGGGCTGGCGACTGCACATAGCCGCGCGGGTGCGATTATTAACGGCTTCTTCATGAGTGATGTGGGGGATCCGTACACCGCTGCTCCATATAGGACCGGTCCCCGGCCGTTCAGACCCACACGCATACAAGCCAGAAGAGTCTTGAAAATCTAAATGGCCTAAGAACCAGATGAGACTCGTGGATTGAGCCCCATGTTCCAAAAACATTTCGGCCATAGAATGTCATGGCCTATATCCTTATAGAGCCTGATGGCATTTCTGGCCCGTATATCTGACCATGTCTAGGGAAATATTTCTAGACGCTTGGTCATCTCGAGTCTTCGTATGGTAGTATCAGTAATGTCAGTATCAGTAATGTCAGTATCTCAGTATCAGTAATTCAGTATCCCAGTATCAGTAATGTCAGTATCTCGGTAATCTTTGACATATTCTGTGGATCTTGACCCTTGAACTCTTGAGCAATGTCACCATGTCACCTTGTCCCATACTCGAAAACCATAAAATAATCCCTGCTTTTATGTTCCACCGAGTTCCCGATAGCTTGTAGAGTATATATATCAGAAGTCTCTGTGAACTCTGACATAAATTGACACATCTAAGCGTGTGGCTAAGAATGTGAAACCGTCAAATCTCGTGGTCCATCTTGATGTGTTCACAACTCTCAGACTTGTTCTGGATCCATCTTAGACTTTATTCTCAGATTCAGGAGTCCCAGATTTTCAGATGCTCCATTCACAGATTCCGGACTCATTTTCTCAGACTCCCTATTCTCAGACTCCCTATTCTCAGATTGCCGGGATAATCAATGGCAGATTCACCGTTTGTTGACGAGCTTCTTCTTCACGTGCTTCTTCATCTTAGTCTTTCTCTTGGCAGCCTTTGCTTCCTTGGCGGCGGTCTTGCGGGCCTTCTTCTCGTCCTTATCCTCGAACTTTTTCCCCTTCAATTCCTTTTTCTTTGGCCCGGCGTACTGTTCATCGTCGTCCGACTCCTCAGACTCTTCATCGGAGCCCGAGTCTGTTGCGGCCAAATCTGACTCGGCCGACTCGGCCTTTCCGTCCCTGTCCGATGCAGACTCTTCCCTTTCGGGGCCATCCTCGACCACCAAATCCGTCAAGGTATCGACTTTGCCCTGGGAAAACTTCTCAAAGTCTCGCTCGTCCAAATGGTTCAACGATCTCACGAGATGCAACGACCGGAAGATTTCGTCGTCGACGTTTGCATCATCAAGCTCACTTTTCAACGGAAGGTTATCCAAGTAAGCACCTAGGTCTGCATCCGAGTCACCAGAAACACCCAACTGCTCGTTTGTTTCGGTGATGTACCGGAAAAGTAATCTTTCCGGGTAGACGTTGATCTTCCTGCGGGAGAAAAAGTCGTTGACGTTCTTTATGTCCATCCGGAGGAAATCCAACGCCATGGGGTGCTCGGGCTCCACTGATTGCGACACGTCGATGATGTAGAGCTTGTTGTTATGCACAATGGAGTTGTATTCCGACAAGTCCGCATGCACCAAGCGGCACGTCCGGTACATTCGCCTCATGTAGAACAACATCTGCTGGTAGTAATGCACGATTTCTTCCGAGTCCTTAAAAGGATGGTCTTTCAACTTTGGGGATGGCTGGGCTTCGCCCTTGGTCAAGTACTCCATCACCAACACATGCGATCTCAATTCCACCGGCTCCGGACACGGAATGCCATGTGTATACAAACGCTTGAGGTTCCGAAACTCCTTCTCCGCCCACACCTTGACCATTTTGCGGGGATTGCTTTGATTTTTCGTATTCCGGAACCGGAATTCGCCATCCACATACCTCTCCCGGTCCTTGAACACGAGAATGGATGTTTTGTAGATTTTGACTGCGTACTCTCGCGTGCTGATCTCCGGATCGTCGTGTGTTCCGTGGTACACGTTTGCTTCTTTTCCGGTGGAAATGCATCCATTGATACGGGAGATCACGCCTTTGTTGATGATTTTCTTGAGAAAATTCATGGTCCGGGGGTCCAAAACTTGCTCCACGGTGGCCCTGTTGGCCCTATCTTTCGTTGTTTTGGGGCCTTTTTTGATCAGCTCAGGGTTTATCACCTGCGAGTATTTCTCGACAATTTCTCCACGATCCGTGATGGTTTTCAGCCTCACCTCGGGGGTTTCGTTGTCGGAGTCGGAGCTATCGGAGTAAGTATCGGAGTCAGAAAGATCCAGATTCTCCGGAGAGCCCGTTTTTTTGAGATGAGTCTCGTTGTCGCCAACTCTTGATTTGCCTTCCATTTTTAGCTGGAGATGGCTTAGTGGCTCTTCGACGTCCATTTTGACCACACTTGATTAGCTGATTTCGTATGCGATGAGATATTTGCAGCGATGAGTGCGCTAGTCAAACACAAACCCGTACATCCCACTTTAAACTCCAGCAATGAAGCAGAAGAAGTTCGCTAAGCACTTGACTTTGGCAAATTTGCTCCTCTGATAAAGCCAGAAAGAGCCTTATGGCACATGCTTAGGCGTGTTGACCATGAACCAAGGCGTTCCATGGTTCCTGCACACACCACTTCTTCCAACCTGCTCGTGTAGTAATCTTCTGCACCGAATCTTCCCTCCTTCTGGAGCCTGCCAGGCAATCCATTCAGATGTCCTCGAAACTGTTTCGTAAAGAAGCAAACTCTCGCTGAGGCCGCCGTGCACGTGATTCAAACTCCGTGCTCCTGCGTGTGTTTCGCATCTCGTACGTTTCCTGCGCACGTCAATTGTCGTACACCATCAACAATGGACCACCACTCGAGTCTCAACCGCTTTCTCCCCCAAGTACGTATCATGCTGATCTTGTAGGAGGCGTCCAAAGAGATTGCAGAATTTCACCAATCCAACCTTAGGCGGTCTGCACAGAGTACCCACTGACCAGTCTTGGCGGATTGAGTCCCTGGTCTCTAATTACCTTTAGTTCCTGGTCTGAGACTGGTCTCCTGGTCTGAGACTGGTCTCCTGGTCTGAGACTGGTCTCCTGGTCTGAGACTGATCTCCTGGTCTGAGACTGGTCTCCTGGTCTTTTCTGGTCTGGATTACCTCCAGTCGCTGGCCCTGCAGAGCATCTAGTCTCCTTTGTGCCTCACTCCCATCAGACATTCCCTTAGTCACCCACTAACCTTAGAAATTTCTCTTTGTGATCCCGCTCTATATTGGCGTGGAGCTTGTGCTCTCTGTAGCCATCCTTAATAAAGCCGGTGGAATATATGGCATTCTATCGCTTCTCACGGGCCACCATCTCAACTTCTGGCAGTGGGTGTATAATCTTTTGGCATTTTCGACGCTTCCCTTTTATGTCTCGGCCTTGTTCAACTTACAGGATAAATCCTCCAACTTGCGCAAAATGTGCTTGGCTTGTTCCGTGTATTTATTGGACACGGTGATAGGCTTTGCCTACACGATATATTTCATCCACTTTTGGGTCAGCAACGAGGAGCATTCCCTGCAGGCACCCATTGCATCCACTGCCGCCGCTGACACTGTCGCGGGGCTTTTTAGGCGTGCAGACGACCTCAGCCAGTCCGCGTCTCCGTCGCGGGAGTTGTTCTTGACCGTTTCGGGTGTGTTGTTTCAGACCGTCACCCGGATCTATTCATGCGTCGTCGTTTTTTCGTTCACCAAGAAACTCCTTCTCCAGAACCTTGACAGACAGCGGAACCATGGCCATGATTGTGTTTCTGATGCTGCGGAGCACCACACCTTGAAGGGAAAGATCTGGCGATTCTGTTATGCTTTGGAGATGCGAGCCAAAGATTACTTCCAGGAAATCTTTGCATAATGAAGACTTTAGTTTGTCGTAGATTTGGTGAGACTGTTTGGAATGGTTCACTCAACGTTTTGCATATAGATAACGCAATCAGTTACCCTCTACGTTTGTCCTGGATCATACCCCTGCTAATGGCCATTGTGTACAATTGACCCATCCCATATTCACTTCTTCATCGTTCTCCTGATTTAGTAATCACTAATCCTGGAGATCCCACCATTAGAGGCCTTCATGGTCGTTCTTAGGTATGTCTGCATATAGTCGCGATTCCGTCTCAATCACGATCTCCACAAACGTAAACTTCTCGTAAGATGGGCCAGACTACCAGCTCAGATGTATCCGTTGCAGAAGAATCGCATTCTGATGAAGAGCTAAAATTCTTGTTTGAAACCCGAGCTTCGCAGCTTTTTACCGCCACTGAGTTGGCCGCCATCCACAAAAACTTGCCCAAGAATACAGCCCAGCATGGCCAGGTCCTGCCATCCACTTTGGCGTCTTTTCTTGGCGTGTCGTTATCTGATATCGAGGACGCCTCTCGCCTGATTGAGGTCTTGTACCGGCTTTTTGCCAAACTAGGAACACTTCCGTTTCTAGACCATTCCATTGCGTCGCATAGTCATTCGGAGGGGGCAATTACTGAAAAGGGGTCATTTTCTGACTGTCCCGGGAAAAAAGGGGACCGGGAAATCGGGGAAATGGATAAAAACGAGGCAAGCGGAGAAAACGAGATCAATGGGGTAAACGAGGATGAAAAGGGGGCGGCAAGCATTCTCCACTCTCAAACCTCCAGCAATCCGTCTCCGATAACCCCCCTGAATGCCGACCCTCTATTGACTGTAAGAAGTCTTTTGGTGGCAATCGCTGTTCACATGCATCGACTTCCTAAAATATGGAAGCAATTTGACTATGTGGGCCTTTTCTTCTGGGCGCTCACAGAAGTACGAGAAGAGCAGGAAAGAGAAGACGCAAGAGAAAAAGGCGGTGAAGAAAAACAGCGTGAGACGAGAAAAGGGAGCGATCCTAGTCAATTTATAGTGCAAGTGTTGCAACTTCCGGGCTTGCAGGACCAGGACCCCGCAATTGCAGCCAAGCAGATCGACTGGAACTCGCTTGAAACACTTGCGGATTTGGCTGCGGAACTCCCCCAGGTCCTCAGCAACAGACATGTACATGCAGATGACTTGCGTCACATTTTCACGCTTATGCTTGTCATCGGCTCGCTGGCCACCAGCCTGCAGTCCTCAGGGCTCAGCAAAGTTACTGGTGCCCAGTGGCGTGCATTTGACACGGCTGCAAAAGCGTTGGTGAAACACTACTCTGCGTCTGACCGCATTTCGTTTCCCCAGTTCCGCAGGGGCATGCGTCTCACCCTGCATTTTCAAAACACTTTCCGCGAGCTATTACAGAAGCAGGTTTTCTCCGAAACTCCGGAAAAACCTCCCGCCCCGGAATTCACGCCCTCGCGTCTTGTCACCGAGGCCACTGTGGCGCAGGTGGCGGTGATGCTCGGCAGCGACAATGTCGCCCAGAATGTCGCAGTTTCCGCCCAAAATTTGGTCGAGCTCTACAACGGCTCCAAAAGCGGGTTTTCCATCCGCTCACTCGAGCTGAAGATCTTCAAGTGGCACGCCCCCACTCTCTTCTTCGTCGCAGGGAAAAGAATCAAATCCCACAACAAGCGCTACGACGCCTTTGATGCGGAATTCCCGCGGTATTTCCGCTCCAACGAGCTGCCCCTCCAAGCGGGCCAGAACCAAAACGACCGGCTCTTGTATGCAGTATACGTCACTGAGCCATGGAAGGTGTCCAACAAAGCTAATTTTGGCAACGCGGAGACCGTCATCTTGGCGCTCCAGCCACGGGCAGACGTGTTCCTGTGTATAGGTACATCCGTACACCAGTCTCCCCTGGTGTACTTCAACACCCAAGGCATGGGCATTGGCTTTGGTAACGAGCAGCCCGTCAACAAGAACCGTGTTCGCAGGTATATTCCCGGCAACGTGTCCTTGACCATTGAGGCGAACTTGGAGTTCGCCGTGTTCCGGCATATAAGCCGGGCCGCCTCCAACAGCCCCAATTTCTTCCACAATGCTCAACCTGCTCCTGTATGGCTGGAAAATGTCTCTGGAGAGGCTGAGGAAGTTGTCGCAGGCGACTACGAGGATCGTTTCATGATCACCGGCCTAGAAGTGTGGGGAATTGGATCCACAAAAGAGCTAGATGAACAGAAACGCAACTGGGAATGGGAGGAAAAGCAAGCCCAGGCGCGGCAAAGCGTCAATGTCCGAAATATGGGCGAAGATCGGGCGTTTATGGAGATGGTGGGGTTGGTAGGGAACCACGGATCGGGCGGATCGGTGTAAGTAAAGGCGCATGTAATCTTTCTAGCGTTTTATTTCACGTGTCGTTTGATTTGAGGTTTGGGGTCCGTTGCTAGTGATGAGAGGCAATTGGTGCAAGATAGGATGTACGGGTGCGGTGTACGGGTCTACACGCTCCAGCTGTACGGGTGTTTTGAAATGTACGGGTGTTTGTCCAAAAATGTACGGGTGTTTTGAAATGTACGGGTGTTCTGTCAGGGATGTAAGGGTGTTTTCCAGGTGCACGGGTGTTTGCCAGGTGCACGGGTGTGTCACCGCTTTGTCGCCTTTTTACCTGATATCCATTCATGGAGGGTTCTTGTGCTAGAGGAGCATCAATATTAATCCAACTGTGGACGCAGTGTCACATACAGGCTCTTGTGCTTTCTATTTGGCCCCAGTCTCTTCAAATGATGGCAAACCAGTATATTCACGAAGAAATCAGCCCGAATTGGATTCCAACACGATCAGAGGCTTGAAATGCGCTGCTCAGTATGCCATACGTAGTTTGGCTAAGGTTTGACTGGTTTTATATGCAGTACGAGAGTCTATTGGGCTTGTTTTTGTATTGATATATCCAGTATCAGCTTCAGGTCGGCGTTGGAGCTGTGAATGCCGAGAGAATGTCTTTTCAAATTCTTGGTCTGGAAATGTGGGAGTAGATGCTCATATACCCGGGTCACGTGGCGCCCCAGGGCTCGTGACCAGGTCCTAGAACTGCCAAATTCTGAATTAACAAGTACCAAAGGTACAAAGGATTACTCCGCACTCTACCAAGTATTCTTGCACCCAGTACTTCAACACAAAAGGTTTGGGTATTGGCGAAAGGCTCTGTCCTGTGGTGTACGGATGTGGCCGCCAGTCTCCCGGACCAAACGCAGCTCTTTCAAACGCAGCTCCCTTTGTCAGAATCATACATTCATTTCCTCCCTTTGATCAGAAGCGTACATTCATTTCCTCAAAACAGCACCCCAAATTGAACTGGTAATGGTTTTGATGATCCTGCATATAAGCACATCGGTGCAAGCACCTGGTCTTGGCAGCTTAAGTCCAAACGGCGCCTGACACCAAACAATTCATACTGGCTCGTAACGGAAACACAAGCCGTGACTAGCGGAGTAGGACGTGTGGTGTACGGGTGCGCCGCTGCTATATGCAGGCGCGCGGCATAGATGAGATGAGATTCCAAGCCAAAGGTCCCCAATACCAAATGCCCAAGAAATCTTCCGACAGCCGGTTCTCAGCGGCCAGCTACGACCCCCGGTTCATCGTGCCCAGCACGAAACGGAATAAGGTCAAGGTGGACGAGCGGTTCTCCAAGAAGGAGTTGCAGAAATTGAACGTAACCGCCACCGGCAAAAAAGCCAAGGTGGATAGGTACGGAAGGAGGCTTTCGGACGGCGGCAACAGCGACTTCGACAAGTACTTCGAAGAGCAACACGGCAGTGACGGCGAAACCGGCAGTGAAAAGCCCCAACATCCCCACAGTGCCAGTGAAGGTGAGCATGACGGCAGCAACAGCGAGATTGACAGCGGCAGCGAGGGCGGCAGTGAAAGTGAAGCTGATAGTGATGCCACGGCGGTTCTGAGCTTGAGCACGGAGAAAACGGCCAGAAAATCGGGCCGCAACTCCGGGAGAAGCGGGAAAAAGGCAGCGAAAACGGGCTCTGCTAGCAAAATCGCCCCTAAAGACGGTCTGGACCAGTCACAAAGTGGCTCCGACAGCGATTCCGACAGCGACTCGAACAGCGCCGTCAAAGGCGACTCATCAGCTTTCGTGGATAGGGCCCGTGGAGAAGGATTGAACGAAAGCGACAGCGACTCAGACACAGAGGTGGAGATGGAGTCGGACATCGAAATCGAGGAGGAAAAACCCCAGGAAGGAGAGCCCAGTGCCGTGTTTGCCGTGGTCAATCTCGATTGGGACAATGTGCGGGCCGTGGACTTGATGTCGACCTTCTCGTCGTTCGTGCCCAAAGGAGGAAACATCAAATCCGTGTGCATCTACCCCAGTGAGTTCGGCAAAGAGCAGATGCAGAAGGAGGAGGTGGAGGGGCCACCCAAAGAGCTTTTCCGCAAGAAAAAAGACGTGCAGTCGGATTCCGACCTGGACGAGGAGTTGGACCTCTCCAACAAAGACGACTTGGAAAAGGCCGCGCGCAAGTTGTACACGGAAGACGACGGCGAGGAGGACTATGACTCCAAGGCGTTGCGCCGCTACCAGTTGCAGCGGTTGCGGTACTACTACGCCGTGGTGGTCTGTGACAGTGTCGCCACGGCGCAGAGCATCTACTCGGCGTGCGACGGGTCCGAGTACGAGTCCACGGCCAATATCTTCGACTTGCGCTACGTCCCCGAGGGCATGGACTTCGACGATGAGCCCAAGGACCTGTGCACCAAGATCCCGGCCAGCTACCGGCCGGATTCCACGTTCGTCACGGACGCATTGCAGCATTCCAAGGTCAAGTTGACGTGGGACGAGACGCCCAAGGAGCGCATGACGCTCTCTTCTCGACAATTCTCGCAGAAGGAGATCGACGACATGGACTTCAAGGCGTACTTGGCGTCGGACTCGGAGGATAGCGATGCGGTTCTGCAGAAGGACCGCTACAAGAGTCTTTTGGGCAGCCGGTTTGCTGGCAAGGACGGAGACGGCGACGAGGACGATGTGGACATGGAGATCACGTTCAACCCGGGATTATCGGAGCAGGCGCCCGACCCGGAACCAAAGCCGAGGGACGAGACCACCATCGAGGCGTACAGGCGAAAGGAGAAGGAGCGGCGCCAGAAGCGGGCCGAAAAGTGGGCGGAACACGCGTCGGAGGAGCAGCCCGAAAAGCCCAAGCCCAAGGCCAAGGGCAAGGGCAAGGGCAAGCGTGACCAGGCGCAGGACGAAGGAAGCAAGGCGGAGTTGGAGTTGCTCATGATGGACGACACCGACCAGAAGGAGCATTTCAACATGAAGGACATTGTCAAGGCTGAAAAGAAGCACAAGAAGAAGAAGAAGGCCCTGCACGAACCGCTGCAGGACACGTTCAAACCCGATTTGGGCGATGAGCGGTTTGCCGAGGTATTTGAAAACCACGAGTTCGCTATCGACCCCACCAACAGCGAGTTCAAGAAGACCAACACCATGAAGAAGATTTTGAAGGAGCGGGGCGAGCGCCAGAAGCGCGAGGGCGCCAAGGAGAACAAGCGCCTGAACAAGCGGTCTGCAGACAATCTGTTGACGAATTTGGTCAAGAAGTTCAAGGGCAAGAGCAAATGACACCGCAGCAATCCGAGTGAAGACAAACTGAATGAGACCCATTGATAGAGAGATCCGACACTGATTTTCGAGAACTCGCATTTCTGGAGGACACAACAATCGAAATAGTATAACCACATCTAATTAGATGTACACCTTAAGTTTATGCATCTATGCATATCATTATTCTTCAAGCGTCTGCTGACGCAACTGGTAGCCCGTGTAGCATCTTTTTGGGTGTAGTCTGTTCCAGAGTTGCCGTCGACTTAATCGTCAAATACTCAAGGACAGGTTCTGACGCTGAAAACAAGCTGGGGCCTCAAATCGCCCCCATTCAGAACTCTGAGGCAAGCAAACAAGATATTAAAACATTATGTGATGAGACGCTGAAAGTTGCAGTGTGAGTTGCGTGAATTTGATGACTTCGAAAGCAGTTCGCAAGTTCTTTGTATCTTGTAGCAGAGCAAGCATGGCAAAAGCTGCTTTCGAAGCGATTCACTGTTTGGCCAAGATTCGATTAAATGGATGATGCCGTTAGACCCACCATGGGTAGCACAACCCATAGGAAGATCACCCTTTGCTCCATGGGGTTATTGGAGACCGTAACAATGGAGTCATCTTCAGAAATGGCCAGGCCATTGCACAGCACCTGAGGATATGATGGGTATCTTGATGCCTATCTCGCGCTTTGTCCGTTGTTGGGCCTGAAGCAGAGATAAAGTTAGCCATTCGTCTAGAAAGACCTGAGCATAATTGGGTACTAGGCATACAACAAGAATCCAACAGATGAAGTTTAGATGAGTTCATACCGTTAGATATCATGCCGTTAGATGAGATGATTCGATAGATGCAATTCTGCATGCCAAGACCAGACTCGACGTGAGACATCCTTTCAAAGACTTCGAAATAACGTGGGTACTAGCCGAGATAGCCCAAGGAATTGGCTGAAAGGTGAATGAGCTTGCCTGGGAACAGTGATCTTTCTATCCAGCTGTTAACAACTCACTGACTTGGTGCATGAACACGTTCTTGTTTGTCTGCCGGACAATGTAGTAGAAGGTTGCAACATTGTCGTCTCTGCCTAGCCCGCTTGGCCACGGCTGAAATCGGTTTGAAGTTTGAGGTCCACGTCAAACCGCTCTTTCTGAATTGAATCTTCGAGAAGGTCGCAGACGGTGGGGTTGTACCGGCAAGCATGGGCTGTATACAACCACATGCCGGACCAGGCTGACTTCATGCCCCTTACCAGTCGTATCGCTGCCGAGAAGAACATAGTATGGCATATGGCTAGAAGAATTTGTGCTGACACATCTCACCATAACCGAGGGCCAAGAAGCGAGTACTGCCCCATTCCTAATACGTCCTTTGACCAATAAATGGTTCAATCCTCAAAATGGAAAGCCGCAAAGCAAACGTATCGGCATGGAAGCACTGGCTGCTCCGGTTGCCTCTCCAGGCTTGTGGGCTTTTCTCCATCTCAAATCCCTTTTTCCGTTGTCGGCCCACGTTATTTCAGTAAGCAGCTTTCAGTAGCTTTCACCAGTCTTCCTTCTCTGGTAACACTGTCTTCAAATACAGTACTTGGAGTATTGGGTGGCTTAGTCGGGTGGAACTGGTCAATGTACTGATTTTGGAGAATTGATTTTGGGGAATTGATTTTGGAGAATTGATATTGGAGAATTGGTATTTATACCGAGACCGAGACTTGTATGTTCAAAGTTTCCAACATCCAGCTATAAATAAGGTATGGTGACGGCAATAAATCATCAATATGGAAGGTGTAGTGGTAGTAGCAGTGTACCAGTATATCACTAGTACTAGTATAGCACTAGTACATGGGTAGTATAGGTAGTATAATAGTTTGGTAGTAGTATTATAGTTAGTATAGCTGGTATATTTCGATAGTTAGTAGTGTTAGATTCTTTAACACCTAGTGCTTTGAGGATGTTTCTTGCGGATTTCTTCAGGAACTGGAATCCAGTGCTCTTAAAGAGTAACGACATCGGAGGGAAACGCCCTTTCCCCGCTTTCTGTATTGTGGTCTTACCCCGAAGAGTGATTGGGCCAAGGGCTCCATGTTTGTTCATGGTGCTTTGGGTTTCTCATGGTGCAGTCCTGGTTCTTATCCAGTCGCATGGACACGCTTCCCATAGCGGATCTAACAATGGTTAGTAATAGTGGTAACGATTACTACAATAGTAGCCGTATAGTATTGGTACAGTAGTAGTAGTCAGTGCTAGTACTGATACTGGTTAGTGTATTAATAGTTAGTAGAGTACTAGTAGTAGATTGTCAAGATTAAAGGCAGTGGGGACACCTGGTCAAAAGAAGTGAAACAAAAAGTAGAAAATAAGGTGGTTGGGCATTGGGGGGACGGTGTCCTTTTATGTTGTGCTGCGAGATGGCTGCAAATTTGCGAAAAAGGGGGGGTGCGTTCGCGAAAAGTATAAATAGCCGTAGATCCTCCGTAAATGTTTTTTGCGAAAACAGGAGTCTTGGGTTTATGGGAGACAGTGAAGAATTCCCCGCTGTCGCTTGGAGCAAATGGGTATTATTCTGTTCTGCTTGCTCCATTCAAAGTGTCTGACGATCTTTCGAAAGATTGACCATCCGTTTTGCATTTTCTAAGGAGCACAGAACGACTCATACTTACCTACTAAACCATATTTTCAACTAATCCAACTATACTTCAGCTACTTCAGCTACTTCAACTACTTCAGCTACTTCAATTACTATCAGCTACTTCAGCTACTTCAGCTACTTCAATTACTATCAGCTACTTCAGCTACTTCAGCTACTTCAGCCACTTCAACTACTTCAGCTACTTCAGCTACTTCAGCTACTTCAGCTACTTCAGCTACTTCAACTACTTCAACTACACTACCATACCAACTAATAGAACCTGATAATCTTCCTTCTAATCATACTAACTAATCATACCAACTAAAAACTAGTGTCATACTATCATACCAACTGAATAGTATACTATCATATTAACATACCATACCGCCCTACTATACTGTCATTCTATCAACTACACTCCCATTTTACACTTTCATTTATACCGTCAATATTTTGTCATACCATCTGTCGTTCTATACTATTATCATCTATCATACTATACTGCCAATTCACACAGTCACTCTGTACTATCATTAGTACTATTACCAATCCTCGTGTCATACTATCATTTTATCAGCTACACTATGGCTCTATCATACTAACCAATCATACGTTAACTACACTGTCAATTATTCTTCGGTTCTGTGCCGTCATTCGAATTATCAACTATAACTTCATACTACTGTCACACTGACTACCCGAGTTCATATTCTGGAAGTATGCTATCGACATGCACGTTGATGTACACAAGTATCGAGCTACTTGTACCATTGGTCTTTTAACCCTAGTTCCTCACATCACGCCACTGATCCTGCCGGCAATGAATACACTAGACCATGGTATGGAAGAGCCAAGATCTTTCAAACTTTTCTGTGAGGTGCGTGACTCTTCATCATTTCAGGCACCTACGACTTCCCCAGCTGCCCAACGCTGGGATCTACTACACTTCTGAATATTGATAATGTGGTGCATGCATTGATGCGATACATTAAATACCATACTACTAACTGGGTAGTGGCAGGCCCAGAAGACTTCTAGAAAAGGCCCTCTGCTGGTGTTTACGTGGTATTACGGGGAAAGAAGCAGAGGAAAGTCAAGCTGTTTACTACTATCCAAATCTGCTCCACACTATCTCTGCAACAAAATCTAACAGTCTCATTGGTGGCGAAGCAAGAGTCGCTGAATTTCAACCGGGGGACCTGGAATCAGTACAAACAACTTTGGAGAACAACCTCATGGTTTGGATGCAAAACTGGGATATGGTAGAAACTGAAGATTAAAGCTCACGAAATCCCTGGGACCAAAGCAACCATAGAGCTAACCTTGGCAGTTATATTGATTTTCCTAGCAAATGCTATTCTTGAAAAGGTACACGACTTCTGAACTGTGCAAGTATGCAGTGTGAAAAACTCAAAAATAAACAGAATCCGGACTTTTGATACTACTGATATTGAATCTACTGATACTGATACTTATACCGAGCTGTGGCAGTGATGCATTGACAAGGCTGGAGAGCCACGGGTCACGTGACAACAAATCTAAATGCCCCCCGACTTTGAGGTCTCTGAAAATTTCCATGTACCATAAGCATAGAAGTGTTGCAACTGGAAGAAGGGGCTTATAATTGGTGGTGGAGTTCTTGCACCCGTACATCCCAAAGCCTCCAAACTTCATCCCTGAAAAACCTTGATGGGAAGCTCGTACATCCGAGAACATCCACCAGAAAGCCACGTCCAAATCACTCCATGCACAAAATAGTCCCGCAGAATGTGGACTAATGTGTTGGGGTGGGGTATTGGTGGGTGTACTGATGTGGGTGTACGGGTGTAAGCATAGCATGTCCATTTGATCGCGAGACGCGTGAAAATCGCCAACTCAACACAATGAAAGCATTCTTCCTTGCCTTGCTTGCCTTCTGCACGCAGATCTCTGCGTTGCATTTCTACCTCCAAACGAACGAGGTGCGTTGCTTCTACGAGGACTTGCCCGCCGATGCCTTGGTGGTGGGCAAAATCGACGCATCCGACTTTGACGAAAACTCTCAGAGCTACTTCCAAAACCCCCAATTGAAGTTGAGGATCACCGTCGACGAGACCTTCGACAATAACCACCGCGTGGTCAACCAAAACTCCAACCCCTCCGGTGACTTCACCTTCACGTCGCAGGACCAGGGAGAGCACAAGTTCTGCTTGTCGCCAATATACACCGACGGGTCCCACGGTAAGAACCACCGCATCTATTTCGACTTGGCCATCGGCGCCGCCTCCGACTATGTGGACCTGAAATCGGCCAAGAAGGTGGACGGCTTGACGGCCCAGGTGCAAGCCTTGACCCGCAAGTTGCAGGAAATTCACATGGAGCAGGAGAGCATCCGCGAGAGAGAGACCCTCTTCCGCAACCAGAGTGAGTCCACCAACTCACGTGTGGTGGTGTGGAGTATCATCCAGCTCTTGGTGTTGGTGGGAACGTGTGCGTACCAAATGCGCCACTTGAAGAGTTTTTTTGTCAAGCAAAAGATTGTCTAGATGTTCAATATCAAATTCTTGGTGTTCTGTTTGACATGAATCTAATGCTATTTTGTCGTAGTCATCAGCACACCAGAGAATCACTTCATAGATATTGTAATCTCATATATCGAAGTAAATCCATAGATTGTTTTCATAATCCATAGATTGGTCTATAACCAATTACTCCCCTAGGTTGTTCTATAATCGATTAATCCCATTTGGAATGAGAATTAGGGTTCAGGAAGTAGAAGTGCAATCAACTCAGATTATTGTTAGAAGACAGGCTTCTCAGATTGGTCCGAGCTCTCTAAGAACCATTCACGTCAAGTTTCAAGGGAGGTTTGGCGATCACCTTTAGACATTGTTGTCACCCATGGACAAGTAGTCAGATAAGTAATCACACAAGTAGATATGAAGTAATCATTCACTGGATGCTCTCTGATAATGACCATGGCCAAAAAACAAAATATATGAGTTTCAGGGCATATCAGGACATCCATAAACACATATGATTCATTCCTTCAGATTCATCTTTCCAGGTTTATCTACCAGATTGTTCCCTCCAGATTGTTCCCGGATTGTTCCCTCCGGATAAATTCTTCCCGGTTCTTCCTTTCAGGAGTATTCTCGCAGTTCTTCATTTGCCCTTCTCATACAGTTCTTGTCTAACTTTCCAGCTACTCCTTACCTATCCGGGAGAGCACCAGCCCATTTGCACAAAAAACTCGTAGATCTTAGACGCTTTGTTGACGTCAATCTTCAAAAACAGCCGTGCATCTTTCTTCTTCAACAAGCCGTTATTTTTGATGGCCTCCTTCATGAGCTGGTTTTTGATGGCTAAATACGGCTGCGGCAAAATCCGAAGCGTCAGGCACAATGTCTTTTCCTCGGGCGATAAGAGCTCGAAGTCCGTAGCATGTGAGATATCAAGCGGCGCCCGTGAATTGGAGGTGTTGATTTTGGGGCGGTATTCGGGCTGCGGCGTGTTCTTTCGAACTCCCAGATTGGTCACTCCACCCGAAGACCTAGCTGCCAAACCCGTGCCGTTGCCCATGCGCTGGTAATGTGCCTGCCGGATGAGCTTGTCCTTTTCGAACCGGATTCCGTCTTCCTGCGACGTGATTCCGTTTCTCCGCCAGCTCTGGAGCTGGTGGATCCGCATCCGGCATCTGAGCTCCGTGAGGAGGTCCGCACACAAATGTTCGAAATCCTCGCTGGAGACAATCCGAATAAGCGCGTTGACCTTCTTGAGTAGCTCCTTCTCCTCCTTGGACTTGCGCTTGTCATTGGAGATGTTGCGCCGGTAATCCAACAACTTGTTCTCGAGAAGCACTCTCTTCCTTTCAGCCCGGGTAGTGAGCCGAGAATTGTAGATGTCCAAAATGGTCAATTTCAACTCGATATCGCCGGCAGAGTCGTCCGGATCGAAAATCATATCTTTAATGGGCACCTCCGCATCGTTCTCGGCTTCGTGATCGAATTCAAGACGACCAGGCATGTAGCCTTGGATTTCATGGCAGAGAGGCACGGATGCGCTGGGCTTGACCTTGGGCGGCGGCAACGGCATGTTCTTCCGTCTCTGCAAGCGCTCCTTTCGCCGCAGCAAGAAGTCCGCCGCCGTGACGTCGCTGAAGTCCTTGTTCATTTCCGGAAGAGGATATTCCGCAGACTCCAAGTACACGCGGTTGTAGTGCTCATCCACTTCCTCCTTCAGACGGTTACCGATGTGGTCGGCAATATCCTGCCAATTTCCAAGGCCGAAGTTTTCACAGCCCTGTATAAGATGCAACTCCTCGTCGGCACCCCAATCCTCGTCGAAGATAGGGTAGGTGTTCTGCTCAATAATCTGGTAGTCGTGCCATGGCTTGTGGTCTAGCGTCACGGAACCCGCAGCAAAACACGGCACGCAAAGATCATAGTCGAGGCAGATGGCACACTTGATACGGATACGGTTCGTGCAGTCCGAAGAACACACGTCGCAGTGGTAGAGACGGCCCTTCTCCATTGGTGTTGTGGTAAGAAAGGTAAGCTGATGGCGCGTGATGGCGCTCACGTGTGGGTGTCGTTGGATGTAGGCGCACGTGACCCTCCCCAGTCCTCCCACCTGCCAAGTCCACCGCCACTAATACAAGTCCAGAATTAAGTGTTGAATCGGTTCGAATGAATTTATGAGGCTTTGTTTGTGCGGTCTTTGGATTGCCGCAAACTCATTGGTATGAGCTCACCACATCACTTACCACGGGTCGGTTTTCTGACAGTTTCACCATTAATGTCGCCTTATTTCTGATTTCACCGGCCAGGTTAACTCAACAAACTTACCCGGTTTGTACTTAAAGACTTGCCTATTCCAAGGCCAATGAAATCACTCAATTCAACAGAGTCCGATTCATTTAACAGATGCAAAGCACCGAAGTCAGATCACATGGAATTTCTTTTAAACGAGCTGTCAATTGCAAGTTAAAGTAATCCATACTTGAATAGACTTTGATACCAGTGAACAATTTCACCACTTCAGTAAGAACTCCACTTAACAATTTGCCACATAAGAAATAATTCCACAACAATTCCAATGCCACTAATTTCAACGCCACCAAAAACTGTTTGTCGAACCCATCACTTTCGTGTCCCATTGCACTGAACAGATTCGACTCTGCAGAGATTCCAATATTACTCTAGACTGAAAATGGACTCCCCATTGCACTTGTCGTTTTCCAACATAGTCTTTATAAATTCAATTAGCAGGCTGTTTCAATTAAGGAATTCACAATCTCCAGTATCACTCACTCAAGTATCACTCACTCAAGTGTCACTCACTCAAGTATCACTCACTCAAGTGTCACTCACTCAAGTATCACTCACTCAAGTATCACTCACTCAAGTATCACTCACTCAAGTATCACTCACTCAAGTGTCACTCACTCAAGTATCACTCACTCAAGTATCACTCACTCAAGTGTCACTCACTCAAGTATCACTCACTCAAGTATCACTCACTCAAGTGTCACTCACTCAAGTATCACTCACTCAAGTGTCACTCACTCAAGTATCACTCACTCAAGTATCACTCACTCAAGTGTCACTCACTCAAGTATCACTCACTCAAGTGTCACTCACTCAAGTATCACTCACTCAAGTGTCACTCACTCAAGTGTCACTCACTCAAGTATCACTCACTCAAGTGTCACTCACTCAAGTATCACTCACTCAAGTGTCACTCACTCAAGTATCACTCACTCAAGTGTCACTCACTCAAGTGTCACTCACTCAAGTATCACTCACTCAAGTGTCACTCACTCAAGTATCACTCACTCAAGTGTCACTCACTCAAGTATCACTCACTCAAGTGTCACTCACTCAAGTGTCACTCACTCAAGTATCACTCACTCAAGTGTCACTCACTCAAGTATCACTCACTCAAGTGTCACTCACTCAAGTATCACTCACTCAAGTGTCACTCACTCAAGTGTCACTCACTCAAGTATCACTCACTCAAGTGTCACTCACTCAAGTATCACTCACTCAAGTGTCACTCACTCAAGTATCACTCACTCAAGTGTCACTCACTCAAGTGTCACTCACTCAAGGATTACTCCTCTATCACAAGTATCACTTGGTATCTTATCTTCACTTCAGTACCACTGCAGCAAGAGTCCGGCATAATTCGCTTCTCAGTTTTATGTTCACTCCATGTCCACTCACTTCGGTATCTATGTCTCACTCCAGTCTCACTCCAGTATGATTCACTATCACTCAATTTGTACCACTGACTTTAGACTCACCCCAGTCTTACTTGATTCTGATTCACTTTCGCCATATTAATTCTCACGTCAATACCACTTCAGTACCACTTCTTTTTCATAGATCTAACCCTTCACCATCATAGAAAGTGACACTACTCAATATCACAGTTGCTAGCCGTTAGATGCTGGTTGTTAGTTGCTGGTTGTTAGTTGCTGGTGTTGAATGCTGATTTTAGTGTGAAACTATTTGTCCAATTGTCATTGGGTAAGGCATTCGAGGTCATAAATAGGGGTGGCTCATCTTGAATTGATAGACCAGATTCGGCCTCTAATCACATGTACATAATTTCGCAGATCCAGTGGTATTATTGTCCCATGTTTTCGACCATGAAATGGTTTCTCGGAATAAGAACCTGGTATGACAGAATGTTTATCTTAAATTGCATTGAAATTTTGGATGAGTAGTAAATGGCTTATAGGGCCACAAAAGTTTTGTCGTACCAGGTGATCAACTTAACGAAGGTTGGGGACAAACAGATACCGGCCTTTTGGTCGAAGATAGAAGAGCAAGAAGAACTCAAGAAGTCGGCTGAGACAACAATCTATTGGATTCATGTGATCATCTGAGAGAGCATCTGAACTCATCATCTGAGCACCTAAACTTTGATTTGATCTTAAAAAGAGCTTGTGGAGAAGACCTACGAACCGTCCGGCTCTAAGTGTCATTCCTCTGATCGATCTGGAGAAGTCAATCACATCCTCAAAGAACCTGGGTCATCGTTCCCTGCTCCCAACCGCTTCCAGTCTCCTTCCCACAGGTTCTTTCTGTCCTGAGGAAAGCACTTTATCATGGACCTGTGAACTTGCCTGCTCAGTCCAAGTAGAAACACCAGTCAGACCACTTCAGGTTTAGCTGGGATTCTCCTGCTTTGTCTGTGTAGTATGGATCTTTGAAGTCCACTCTCAATATGACCTACTTCCACTCACTTCCAGGACACGCAAGTATCAATCTATTATCGTCAGTAGCATCAGTATCACATATCCCAGTGTCAGAAACTCAGAACACTTAGCATGCTTGACTGTTCCAATTTGCTCTCAATCAAATCAGAAAAATCCTGGCAGCAGTACACAGTCTCCTTACTGAGCCAGAGGTTCCGCAGGGCAGTGTGAATTGCAGCCAAAAAGCGCGTGCAACCAAGGGGGGACGCCCCGTTTATATATTGCCCATGTTTCAAATCCAGAACTTATGCAGGGGTATGCACGCTGTCCACCCCCTAATTTCTATATAAGGCACATGTTTTCCCACCTCATGGCTGGGTTATTATTTTTTGCATATCATTTATTAACAGCCTGGGCATGGGTTGCGGAGCCACGGATCTTTGATTTGTGGTTTTTATTAGATGGTTTTTATTAGATGGTCTATATGAAATGGCCTTATATGGTCTTCACTAAATGGACTTTATTGTATGGCTAATATGGTTGTGACTGTATGGTCCTTGTTACATGATTTATATGGTGTGGTTTTACAGGCTAGTCCTCCACTTCACACACCACCCAGAACCCATACTTCAACGCCTTCTTACACTTGCCGCTGGCAACCCAGGCGCCGGGGGCACGGGTTTCCACCGTCACATACACACACACAGAGAGCGGCGCCAGGGCGGAATCGGCACCCCTGCACAGAAGCACATTCAACGGCACGCTGACCCAATTGAAGCCTTTTTCCAAGCTGCCGCTGTTCAGTTCGTTACGGATAGTCCGCGTTAGCTTCTCGGCACGTGATTGGGGCGTGGCGTCGGTCAAATACACCGAAGGTACTGCATCCAAGACCTTTGCTTTCTCCTGCCGGGGGCCAATGGTGAAGGAAGTAACGGGCAATGCAATCGAGGTACATGCATGCCGAGGAACGAGTCTCAATGAGTCCGGCGGTCCTTGGCCTAGGGTGGAAACGGTCACGTTCATGGAATTAAGGAGCGGGTTGACCACGCTCAATATGCAGGACAAACAATCGGGCTCTTCGCCAGCCAACGCAGGGTCATCTGAATCCAGGGAGGAAATGCTGGCATCAGGCGCGTTATCGGCATCGGGTTTGCCGCCTTTCTTCCTGGCCTTTTTCCGTTTCACGCTGACTGCAGGCACGACCTCCAGGGCCACCTCCTTAGTCAAGTACTTCATCAGCCGAGCGTCGGCAACGGGCACACAGAGCTTAGTGTCGCAGGTGCTGCATGCGTAGGACTTTTTGGAATACAAGTGGTTTCCCACCGGGAGTTTGGCCTCGGAAATAGGGCGGAAATCCCCGTCAATATCGATAGGCCTAGGCTCGATCTTGGCAATGCGATAGATCAATGAGTCCCGCTCGTCCATGACCTGTTCCGGATTCACATTAAGCTGCTGCATTTTCGAAACCACCTCTGGGGACATGGCCAAGGAGGGGTGTGTGTGTGCAGTACGGGCTCTTTGGTCGGAGCCGGTGTGGGGATCCGCGGCTCCAGCATGTAGCCTGTGCCGGAGAGAGTACTTGGCGTGGAGTTGGGAAAAGTACAGATGCCGCTCCTGCTTCAAGATTGTGGTCAAGGACGCAGGCTTGGAGATGAACCGGGTGTGGTACGTGTATGTGCAGTACACACAAGCGAAGGTGAACTTCTTGCCCTTGCAGGCATCGACCTCCAAGTCGTGAATGTCGATATCAAGAGGAGAAGAGCATTCCGGGCACTGGAAGCAGTTCTTGGTGCAGCGTGTCAACCCCGGATGGTCCGAATAGTCCGACATACACGACGGGCAGTACTTGCACTCTACCGCCACGGTGCAGCAGTGGATGCACTTGAGGGCATGGCACCGGGGGCAGAAGTAGAGGTCCGAGAGTGGGTGGAGATTCGAGGCACCGTTTTCCCGAGGGAGCTTGGTCTGGGGGTCAATTTCTTCATCACACAAACAGAGGTAGCGTGACATCCAGGCATTCAGCTGCTGGGGAGGAGGAGTGTACAGGTTGTTGATACGGTGGATATGCCGGAACCCTCGTGAATACTGCACACAGCGACACTCCCAATTTTGTGCACCCGACGCGTGGAGTCATTTGCAAGGAAAACAGGCAATGGTATGGCTACTTGAAAGCTCAAATTGCGACTTTATGCACCCAGGTCTTACATCGTCACGTGCAAACGTCACGTGTCATTGCATGTGACGTTGGTCACGCGACAAAATATAGGGCGTGGCCTGCCAAACCTGCACACCGATATCCCCCGGGCTAGTCCTACAATGCTATTATGCATGCATACAAGCTGCTGGTGACTTGTCTATTTCATCCACAAGGCGGCCTAAATGGCAGCATCCGACCCATCACGGAATCTGAACCCGCAGTTTTCTGGAAGCAAAGGCGTTTTTTGGAGCAGGTGCATATCTATACGCAATCCACAGGCAACGTCTTGGAGCACGAGATACATGGGTCAAGAATTCGAGAAATGAGAAGAGAGTTTGGGGAGGGAATATGGCAGGAAACATACGTGGAGAAGCTTTTGGAACCAGAGAACTGAGACTTGCACCATGGGGGTTTAAACTGAAACCCTATGAAACGGTGTTGAAACGCTTTTGAAACCAAAAAAGAGCACCTGATCCTCAATACGGCAAACTTCTCAGGTCGGCCACTAAACACCCTGCAGTTTGAAGTGGCGTACAGTTTCTGCACGGTCTATTAACGACGTTCAATGAATTGTGCATCCCACCAAATCTAAGGCAAAGACTGCATATCCCATAGCGACATTCTCGGGCAGTAGCACGAGACCGCATGTTACGGCGGATTCCGAGGGTGCTATTGTGCAAGGGACAGGCAGCCAGACTGCGCGCTTTGCATGAGCCACATTTGACACCTCTGAGGGTGCAGAATAAAACAGTGTTCCGGGGTGCCGCGCCGGCCCTCAAGCACAAAAGAGGAGGCGAGAACAGGGAATCAGCCAGGAATCACACCCAGATCAAGCTTACGTCGCGAAAAGCTTCCGTGCCACGCCCAGATCTCGAGGATACTGCGCCGGTCTACGAGGGCACGTGACACAGGGTGCCGGTGACGTGCTGGCGCTGGATGCACACCCGCATGCCCAGTAATTACGTATGCACGTACAGCATGGAATCCCACGCACGAAGACGCACGCGGAAGTATCAGGGCCTCGCGCTTTTCCTCGTGCAGTCAAAGACATCACCTTTATAAGGCTCACTTCCCAATGGTGCCGCAGCGTCCCTTAACTGGAGCCTCAAGATTCCTGCGCCGTTAATCTTTTGTTGGTTTAATCCTTCCCGATTTGTCTTCCATTCTGCGAGCTTAGTGGAACATTTCCGCACCAATATCCTAATTTTTGGCTTTATTACCCAGTGACCTTGCGTTTGGCCTGTTCTAATCTGTGGGGTTTTGATCGAGTTGTGCCTAGAATCTCCATCCAGACTTATTTTGATTCTCCTGATAAACTGTTGACCCCGGTATCCCTGCATCCGACAGTATTCAAAGTGGACCAAGAGGACCAAGTGCATAGCTGATCAACTAGTTCCATGAGTGACCCCGTTGCGTTGCCTGACAGCATGCCAAATGGCGAAAAAGAAAACGAGTTCCTCAACTCGTCTATCGAGAAGTTGTCGTATAGCGATGGAGACGCGCCGTCCATCGACTACCGCAACTGCCTGTGGCAGAAGGCAGCAGGGCTCCTTTTCTCGGAGTACATCTGCCTCGCCATCATGTCGTTCCCCTGGTCGTACTCGGTGCTCGGGCTCGTGCCCGGGCTCATCTTGACGGCGTTCATCTCGCTCACCGTGCTCTACACAGGGCTCATCATCACCGACTACTGCATCGCGTACCCCCACTTGACCAACGTGTGTGACATTGGCCAGCACTTGTTCGGCGGCTACCGGTGGGTGTGGTACGCCACGGCTGTGTGCTTCATCCTCAACAACACCTTGATCCAGGCGCTCCACGTGTTGATTGGCGCCAAGTACTTCAACACCATCTCCGACAACTACCACTCCGACGTGTGCTCCATCGTGTACTCAGTGGTAACGTTGGTGATCTGTTTCGTGCTCTCGCTTCCCCGGACCTTCTCGCACATGTCGGGAATCGGGTATTTCTCCGCCGGCACCATGTTCATAGCGGTGGTCTTGGCCATGGCATTTGCTGGTGTTGAACACCCGCCAACCAAGGCCGTGTGGCACGTGACCGCCCCCGCCGGCACCACCTATGTCTCCGGGATGGAGGCCTTCCTCAACATCGTGTACACGTTTGTGGGGCAGATCACCTACCCATCGTTCATCTCGCAGATGCGCGAGCCCAGGGACTTCAAGAAGGCCTTGTACATTGTGACCTTGGCCGAACTCATCACCTTTGCCTTGGCCGGCTCCATCATTTACGTGTACGTCGGCGATGGCGTGTTGGCGCCGGCGTTTGGCTCGTTGGTGGGCAACTACCGCAAGATCGCCTTCTCGTTTGCGTTGCCCACCATCATCTTCTTGGGCTCGTTGTACTCGAACGTGTCGTCGCAGTTTGTGTTTCTCCAGATCTTCGACGAGAACTCCGTCAACCGCAGCTCGCACACCGTGGTCGGATGGCTCACGTGGGCCGCCTTGAACCTCTTTCTCTGGATCATGGCCTTTGTGTTGGCCCAGGTGATTCCGTTTTTCTCCGACTTGCTCTCATTGATGTCTTCGTTGTTCGACTGCTGGTTTGGCTTTGTGTTCTGGGGCGTGGCGTTTTTCCGCTTGAAGCAGCACCGTGTCCCGGACTTCCACTTCTGGCCCTACTTCAAGCTGGCCTCGCTCTTGGTCAAGATCGAGATGCTCATCAACGTGGCCTTGATTGTCATTGGCCTTTATATCTTTGGGCCGGGCACCTACGCCACCATCGATAGTATAGTGTTGAACTACCAGAGCGGCGCCTATGGCTCCCCGTTTTCCTGTGCCTCCAACGGCTTTCCCCAGAACTGACCACTCCCCGAAACTATACACTGCTCACCACGCTTTTCCTTAATACACTTAATTTCGTCTCGCGCAATGTAGACTCTATCCATCAACAGATGGTACACCAGCTCTGCTCCAGACACTCGAACCTGGTTCCCTATATCACGTGGGCAAGTCAATGCGTCGGTGGGGCCGCTATACTCGGTGCACGGGTGTTCAGATTGTGTTCTCTCGGGTGTCCCACACAATGGTCACGGGCCCGTCGTTGGTCAATTGCACGTCCATCATGGCGCCAAACTCTCCGTCCAACACCCGCTCGGCGTCGCCCAACTCTTCCCTTAACTTGTCCAAAAACTCCCCGTAAAGCTGCACTGCATCCAGACCCTTGGCCGCCTTGTGGAAGTCCGGTTTGGTGCCCTTCTTCACGGTTCCGTAAAGCGTGAACTGCGACACCGACAACACCTTCAATTGCTTGTCCTGGAGCAAGCTCACGCTCCACGGTTTCCCGTACCATTCCGTGTGGTCGGGCGGCGGGTTGGAAAAGTCCTCGAAAAGCCGGAGCCCCGCCACTTTCTTAACCAACTTGGCCACGTCGTCGCTGGTGTCTGATGTGGAGATCCCCACCAAAATCATCAAGCCCTTCTGGATGGCCGAAATCACCTGGCCGTTTACGGACACCGAAGCATTCTTGACTTTCTGAATCACTACTCTCATGGCGATGAAAGATGGGTGGAAGGCGCCATGCAGGAGAACCACCTGCAGAAGACCCCGCCTGGAACCCGTACCTCCCAGTGCCGGTCACGTGTGCACCGTCATACAAGTCAATACCTAAAAAATTGACGCCCCCCGCAGTGTCTTATATAGTGTTGAAGGCAAGGTGCGCTAATGTGCGGCTCATGCAGCTTGCTGCACCAGCGGTTTCAAGAGTGCCTTGACTTCCCAAATGAGCGATCGCAAGAGATGTGAAACATGTCCACAAAGTGGGAAGAGATGTGAAACATGTCCACAAAGTGGGAAGAGATGTGAAACATGTCCACAAAGTGGGGGAAGGGGCGCTGCAATATAAAAAGGGGTGTTTCCGCCCATTTCTTAGCGCCAGTCGAACCAGAAATTCCACCAGGCCTCCCGCATCATCAAAGTATGTGTAACAAGTGCCGCGTAAGCTTCAGAACAGGGATACCCCTGATGGGTCAGTGAGTATATTCTCGTGCTGACCACTAACGCAGAGTGCAAAGAGCACCAATAAACTTGCTCATAAATCATCCAAGAAGAACACCAATCAAAAGTACTTTGAGCCACTCATGACAAACATTGCTGACTATTCATGAATTACCCCAGAAGAACACTAATAAGAAATTCTAAACACTAATGAAGATTTCTTCTCAAAATAGTTCACTTGTATTAATTAAACTGATGGAACTTTCTTGTTCTTTGAAACAGTGGATTCTCACTACGATTGCTTTGGAAGTACTGAAGCTGATTCACAGGTCTTTACAATTAATGGCTCCTTCCTACCATTTGCATTCATGTGCTCTATTTCAACCAATTTGCCGTACCTGATCTAACTGGTTTATTCATAGCCATGTCTGAGGTTTGAATCGTCTTCATTGGCTACTGACTAGCCTTCAGATCCCCAACTTCTAGTTTCGAAGTCGAGTGTTTAGATTTGATTTTGGCATTTATGGACACAACACGGTGAAAATTAGAGTCCCGAACGATAATATCGAGCAGACTGAACAGTGAAAAAGTGAGTGATGATAATAACAGACTTCGGTGTTTTTCGTCTACATCTCACTTCATCATCTTGAAATACAACTCAGAGCCTCTCCTTACGCAAGTGTTGAGTTAATCCACAAATCTAGCAAAGTGTTTGATCTACGCCGTATTGTCGTTTGCCAAGTTTTGCTAAGAATTTGAATGAAAATTCTCGAGAGTAATATATCAGGGTCTTGACCAGGGTCACTGTGTCAAGGCCAGTGCTACCCAAAACAGCAATGCCAGGAAAGGAAAGATAAGATCAAGCGACTCTTGCAGTATCAAATGTCTCTCAATATGAAACCAATCACCAAAGATAACGCCATCATCAACCAATTCCACACTTCCTGCTCAACACTGGTCTGGGAGTTATCAAATTTTTCCATGCTATAGACATAAGAATCACACATCACACCAACATCTAATACAGACAGAGCTTGGGATCCATTGATTCAAAGTACTCAGAGGGTCAGGTGCGAGCCCATGAGCTAGAGCCATCAAGCATACATTTGTCTTAGTCTTCCAGAATCACAGAGACGAGAGGTCAATAACAAAGACGGATTCACTAACATAGCTTGAGCCATGCATTTCATGTTAATCTTTTGAAAGCACTTTTTTACCCGCCGCCAAATTTATGAAGTTACGCTAATGCGTCTTCATTCACTGAAGTGTGCTTCTTCACTGTGCTCTGTTTGCCTTAATCTTAGAGATTGGCAGTGGAACATCATTTACAATTCTGCATAATCCTATTCTTCGGTCCTTTGTTTGTGCAGAATCCCCTTGAAAATGCACGCTCGTTAAAAAGAGACAAGAATTTGCCTTTTCAAGTCTCCGTACATCAGGTCTGCCATAAGTCCATAGTGTACACTCCAGAAGAATTCATGATAAAGACATTGCATTCGTTTCACGGGCCCTGCCGATGTATGCAGTCCCTGAATGGTTGAATTAAGGTCGGTTCAAGACAATGATTTGCCACAGCCAGCCACCTACCACACCAACCATCTATCATCCCGGCTACTTTCCATACCTGACACCCTTGCAAAGGAAAAGCACTCTATTATTAAGCCCAAGAACACTGTTAAGTGCAAAACGACAATGTGAGTCTGACAGCAGGTCGATAACCACTCAGGAATGTTTACCGAGAGTTCAGGTGACTCACCTACACTGGCAGGGTTTTTTATGGATAGCTTCGCTTGGTCGCTGACCCCATTGCTATCGCCAAGTTTGTCATTGAACGCACCCTATATTGTTCTTGCCATTCTTTGCAAAACTTCGGTCTTTCCTTGAGTCCATGGCTTGCTTTTTGGCACGTAAAACAAAATTTTGAAGTATCCCACGCGATAGTTCGGGAATAGCCAGACGAACTGCTTCACACCAGGAAGCACCGCCTAGGCTCGGAAAGTAAACCTGGGTTCAGATTCAACATTCAGATTCAGGTGGAAACAACGCATTTCTAGATTCAAGCGATGACATGAATACCCGTGCACTTTTGAGGACCGGCTTTGAGCTGTTATAGAGAGTCGTGCAAAACCGGTGGTACGTGTCCAAGGCGGTTGGCTTGACCCGTTCAAAAAGAGTTCCGGCAAGAATATCACAGATCTGACGCCGGTGATAGTTATAGGCAAGGCAAGTTTTGACCAATGGGTCCACGTCGCCTCCATACGCCTTTTTGGCATAGGCAATTATGATATTGCCAACAGGGTACACGAGAGATTCATCAGCGCCTGCCATGAGCGAGGGGAGGAGCACCTTGTCTACATACTCCTTCAGAAAAAGCTGGGCACCAAAGTCGTCGGCACGGTCAAGGCACGCGGAGACTAGCAGCGAAAATTGGGCATTGAGCAACCGCACAATCTGCGCCACCTTTGCAGGAGCCCCATTGAATATCGCCCAGAAGCCTTCTGGCGTTCTTTGGCAATAGTTGCGGTGTACAGCAGACCTCCGTGAGAAGTGCTCCACAATGAGATAGTATAGCTCGGGCACGCGGCAGCCATTGGCTGAGCTAAGCGGAACAGGAGTGATGCACTCGTCACAGAACCTGTCCCTCTGCAAGTAGGACAATTCCAAGTCCGCGTCATACTCCCGAACCTTGGGTGCTCCATAGAGTATCCATGGGTTGCACTCCAGAGGTGATTCTATGGTGGGAAACATGGACGTCATTGTGTCATAGAGATACAAGGCTTTTTTGGAGTTCCTGGTTTTTCTGAGGTTCAAGGTTTTTCTGAAGTTCAAGGTTTTTCTGGAGCCCAACATGTTTGGGGGGACCAATGCTTTTCTAAAGTCCAAGGCTTTTCTTGAGTCCAAGGCTTTTCTTGAGTCCAACATGTTTCCCGAGTCCAAGGCTTTTCCCGAGTCCAACATGTTTCCCGAGTCCAACATGTTTCCCGAGTCCAACACCTTTTCAAAGTCCCACACTTTCTCAGACAAAACTATCCCAGAACTCAACACTCTCCCGGGAAAGACAGTCTTCGAAGGCTGACCACTTAATGGGCTTTTCACCCTAGAGTTGTTAGTGGGGCTTTTGCCGCACATCTAGCTCCACCAAATTCGTTGATTGCTTTAAAAAGAGCAACAAATCTTTTCTTATATTATCCCCTTGACTCATGAAACCATTATTGTTCTGTGACACCTATCGTCATGACGACCATGGGTTTGGCGGCGCACTTAGCCTGTTCCATCCTGCACTCCGGCATACACGCCGCACTTGCTCACACTACCATCCTATCCACATACATCCTGGCCAGATAAACTCGAAGCATTGGCATAACTTCATGACAATATTTAATAAAGAGAACGAACCACACTACGTGTCTCGCCTGCATATAGACGCCATCCCCATTCCCGATCTGGTGGCCGTCTCATTCTTAATCTAGCAGCCGTCTCAACCCTGATCCGGCCGAATTCCTGGCAGTTGTTCCATTCTCGAAGTGATAGCGATTCACTGATAGCACCCTTCAAGCTGCAATAGCCAATTCGATCATCTCACAATTTCAATCGAGGATATCACAGGAGACATTTGTGACCTGCATCCAGCACCCATATCTTCATATTCCGGGCCATCACTGCAGATGCAACGTGTATGCACCATTGGCTCTTGAACGTGCATAAATCCACCGTCTAGTCGTCAGAGAGAATAAAACGGCAGAAATATTTCAATCCTGCAGCAATCTCCTTGCCCACCGGCACAATATACTTCTCCGGCAACAAGAAGCCGTGCGAGCCATTGTCCCTCAACTTGATCTGATACGCCCAGTACGACTTGTGGTGATACATGTAATCCAAGGCCGAGCCCAGCCCCATATCGGGGATTAGGTCCGAGTCTCTGTCGATGCATGCAGGCAACACGTCGTAGAACTTGGACAGCGTCATGCGGATGGCCTTGGAGATGCCGTAAGCCAACTCTATCAAGTTCTCCTCGTCCTTGGGCTGCAGGTCACACGAAAAGGCGTATGGAAAGAGGATCTCCTGCAGGTACGAGTGGAGGTCCACGTAGCCCCAGATGCGGTGATCGGAGTTGGTGCTATTGAGGTAGGTATCCCAGAGCCTCAGCTCGTATGCCTCGAACGGACGGCTGCCTGCATACTCCTCCCCACACGGGGAGTCGGACGACTCTTGCCAGTGAAAGTCGTAGGAATGGTCGATATCGATGCCTACACAGGAATCGAAGGCATCAGTGTGAACATTTTCGTCCAGCACCTCATTCTTTTCCAGCGGCTGTCTATTTTTCCTCCACAACCGGTCCGTGGTCCACGAGTACTCGTAACCGTCGGGATTCGAAACCGGGATAAAGAGAAAGTCGAGTTTGGCGAGTGCATCCCACTGCCCCGGGTGGGACTCGTAATGGCTAATGAGGCCATAGATGCTGTACAACACAGACGTCACGGAGATCCACTCTCTTGCATGCACGCCGCCGGTCACCACCACGGTCTTCTTCTCGTCATGCGAGATATCGTCGTCCTGCACCGATACGTGCAACACGTTGAAGGCCCTTCCCTCGTATGTTTCTCCGATTTTCTCCTTTTTCACTATGTCCGGGTACGTTTGCACGAGCAAGTCCATCCACGCCTCTATGGACTCCAACGGCCGGTACAGCTTGAAGAATACCTCGCTGGCCGCGTCCATTTTCTGCCGGGCGGACATGGTGTCGTGAATTTTGGACATCCACTCCTCGGAAGACGCCACGTGGTAGTCGTGGACGCCCCCCTTGACTAGCGGTTCCGGGTAGGTTTCGAACACGGCCTGCGGCAAGTCCTTGATCAAGATGTGGGGCGTATCAAGGCCGAACTGGGTCAACAACGGCTGGATCTGCTCCAGATGGAGCTGGACATCTACGGTTTTCTGCACGGAGTTGGAGGCCCAGATTTTGGTGCCCTGGGCCCGCAAATAGGCCACAAGCTCTGCAGTTTTTGGCACCCGGATCACCACATTGTCGTGATAGGCGCTGAGGTCCACAGGAAGTTCATGATGGGCGAATGTCGAGTAGTGGGCACGCACAGGCACATCGAAGGAGTTCCAGGAGAAGGGAATCTGGAAACACGCCGCCACGGCAACGTAGAGAAGAGGTAGAAGCATGGTGTGGAGTATGGGGAAGCATGGGAGAAGTGCGCGGGGGCACCCGTGCACCGCATTCATACACCCGTACACCGCATTCATACACCCGTACACTCAGTTATAGACAGCAACACAGCAGTAGGTTGGCGATACGGTGGTGCAGAGGGTGCCCGGTTACAACACCTTGGAGCGGCACTTTCTCGGCTTCTTCACGGCATCGTGCAACCACCGCAAGCCACAGAACAGGAGAAAGCCCACCAAGGCCACGGCCCCGAAAATGGCCACCCTCTGCAGCTCCGTGGGCACATTCAAGAAGTTGTAAGGGTACTCGGCGCCGGTCTCGACGTCGACCAACACCTTGAGCCACACGTAGTAGAGTGCAGACAACACCATGCACGTGGCAGCAGACACCGCGGGAGAAATGGACCAGCGTGGCATGAACAAGAAAAAGTCCACGAGCAACACCGCCACGGGCACCAAGTGGAGGCACAAGTCCACAGAGAGCGGGATGAGCTTGCGCGACGGGTCCTTGACGAGAATGTGGAGGAACATGAGCCGCAACGGCCAGTAGATCACCGTGACCACGCACTCAAGAACCAAGGCGATTGGGTGCAAGTTGTTTTTGGCGGCGAAAAGCGCCGGCGACCGCGTCACGTGCGCCGCTATCCCCACCACGTACACGACAATGGAAAAGAGAAGCGAGAGGTTGGTGAGGAACTGCCACTGCCCGGCGGCCTCCAAGTGTGGGGGGAGCGTGACTTGGCTAGAGAGGTAGGAGAGGCCATAGGAGCCGAGCGCCACGCCGACAAGGTCCACGAGGATAATGGCGGGTTTGCCGAGGTACTCCGCCATGGAGAAATGGAGAAATGGAGAGATGGAGAGATGGAGAGATGGAGAGATGGAGAGATGGAGAGATGGAGAGATGGAGAAATGGAGAAATGGAGAGATGGAGAAATGGAGAAATGGAGAAATGGAAGAGGCAGGGGGAGGCAGGGGGAGGGTAGATTGCGATGGTGCGGGAGGTACGGGTGCGCCCCACAGCGTAGGGTATAAGAAATGCATGGAATTACTCTTACTTATTAATGTGATTGCATGAATTCGGGAATCCCAGAAAAGGCCAGATTTCTAGAGACCATGCCAAAGAATTATGGTTTTAATGGAATATGGGGTGAGACAATCTGCATATTGGCCATGGTATTGTATGCGAGTGTTAGAATTATTGCGACCTGGGCTTTAGCCTGTATTCGCAAGATTAAGCTTCTACGGCTTGTTAATGTTATGGATCGTTTCCAGGAACGATGCAAAAGGATATTTAAGTATTCGGATATTTAAGTATTCGGAATGTTCTGACGGCTACTGACTTAGTAGGAACTCACTTCAGATAGTATAAGTGATAGTATCGTTATTGAAATGACCTTATATAATCTAAATGTGTTAAGCAATGGAGTTGTCCTTTCAACTAGGGTTCTCGCCAGATCTTTATATCTTCTCGGCTCTAATCAGGTCATTCATCAGGTCATGCATCTGCACGGGTACTTCGAGCTCACGGGAATGTCAGCGATCCGGTCTTGATGTCCTTGTGGCTTTGTGCTTGCCAGTCTTCATATCTTTCCAGCGTACCATAGTAGTTGTAAAAGTGATGATTCCACTTCCGCGTCGAACTTATGTGACTCCGGTTCACCATAGATCAACCAAGGAGTACAGTCCAGGGTAGGACGAGGTCTATGGTCTAAAGATCTCATGGTCGTCAAGGTAGGACACTTCCTCATCTGTGTTAATATCAGGCAGATTTCTCTGCCGTCAGGATCCTCAGCAGCTACGCGGAGCACTTATGGGTCTGGTTGCGGGAGCCATTGTAGTATCAGTGGTACTTTGTTTATTCTTGATTACTTTATAAATATGGGCGGCAGCCCCTCCTTTTATATTGGAGTGGACCTTCACCCTTCTCCACCACAAAAGGGGGGAGTGTGCATACACATGGAGACAATTAGATCTGGAGTCCTTTGACCCCGCATTTAGACATCTGTCTAAGTGCCGTGTATAATTTGCTCTCAGTCTTTGACCTCCAACAGTAGTTGGTCCTGCATGGATATTAGATCCCTGTGTAGTCAGTGTTCAATCCTGTATCGAGATTGGTAATCTCATGTCTAACAGTTACTATACTACATTTTAGACCATGGCACGGACTCGTGCTTCGATTAGAAGTTTCGAATTTGCAGCTATGAATTGAAATCTAGAAACTTGCAATTAAGTCGTGCGCGACCAGTATAATAAACTTAGGCAATAACCGAACTCATCCAGAAAAATAGAGTTTTATTTGAAATATAGATCTTTTTGAAATAGAATTAGATTATCTTTTTGAAATAGAATTAGATTATCTTTTTGAAATAGAATTAGATTATCTTTTTGAAGTAGAATTTGTATTGATTATATTTAAAACCTATATATTGAATCTATACATTTCAATCTGCAACTTAGGCTGTAGATTGGACAGTTCAGCCGATGGTTAGCGCACTACCCATGTGGAAGTATGTGCCCATGAAAATGTCAGATAAGGCTCAGCTGCAAATGGTAATACTTATTTGGGAATATCTAACGGTAGATCGTAAGGCTTCTTCTACCTTGTATGAAAGAAAATTGTGCATTTTCAGGTCCTAGAGATATGACGACTCCTGGAGTTTTAGCTGATTCTGAGATTAGATAAATAAATCAGGTAAAATGATAAATGACCGACAGCGTTAGTGATTGTATTTATGAGATACCGATAGTATTTGTCGTGGAGAAATAGTTTAACCAATCTAGAAAAGTAGCTTTTAAAGTAGTGTTTATGGGCCGCTATTTTTTCAGCATGATGATTACGATCAGGATTCTGACGATGACCTGGACTATGATTACTATTATCAAGAACTCTAACTGGGGTTTAATGAGAAAAACTTAAACAGATATTCCATTGGGGCCTGTTTACGTTCTATTAAGGGCGTTTACTTTCTTTAAGGGCGTTTACTTTCTTTAAGGGCGTTTACTTTCTGTTGGTTATCTGTTTTGCTTGTAATTGGTTAGGTATATTGGAGTGGTATGGAATTTATATTGAATAATGCACGGTCTAGCACTGGACAGCTAGCAGAGCCAGCCACCTAGGGAGTGATCGAGCCACAGCCGTCTGCTGTAACATCCACTTCGGGAAACCGTGAACCAGTCAGACTATAGTAACCTTGCCTCCTTGAGGATCAACGAATACTGATTACAAAGTACTAAACGTCCAAAGAATCCAACGAATACACAATACACAATACATACAATACATACAATACATACAATACATACAATACATACAATACATACAATCCATACAATACATACAATACATACAATACATACAATACATACAATACATACAATACATACAATACATTCAATACATACAATACATAATACAATACTGTTAGACCCCCGATGGGTAGCGCACTACCCATCAGGACCAGAGAAAGCCTACGCTCGAGAATCTTCTAGAAGGAGATTCCAGAAGGGAGATTCCAGAAGGAGATTCCAGAAGGGAGGCATGGAAGTGGAACGAGCCCCACTTCGGCACTCAAACGAGTAGTCGAACGTCGGAGCTGTTCGCCATAGAGACCCGGGATCCCCTTGTCAGGAGGCATCAACGAACAAATACACTGATTACAAAGTACCAAACGTTATCAAAGAATCTAACAATATTTTTTTCTTGATCATTCATTGACTACATGTCATAAAAGGGATTGCGGAGAAAACCTGGCAGGTTAAACTCCGTGAGAGGTGATTCGGAGAAGTGTGAGCGAGTTCCGCGCAGTTGGTGCATTAATGCGAGATAGTGCAATCATGCAAGATAATGCATCAATTAGTGCACCAAATAAATGTCGGCTGGATCGAGGTTTGTTCCAATTCAGCGAATTCAGACCGTCCATAGAACGGTCCCCTAGGCAATTCTTCGAGTGAGGTCAGGTGTTAATGGGGAAGGGCTACTCAATATCCTTCCGTTTCGTTGGTTTCCGGTGCGAACGCGTTCTTGTGTAGTAGACTTTCAGCTTATGTTTTAGTATTTTCAGCTTATGTTTTAGTATAGATTAATATACAGGATATGGAAGTTGTACCTTACAAGACCACGTTCTGAGACGGGGCCCAGTACGTCTTTACTTCTCTTCTCGTCTAAGACCTGGCAGTCCTCGTCTAAGTTCCACTCACCTAAGGCCTGTACATATGCCTTAGCCGTCTGCATCCAATGCATCTACGAAGTACCTTGACTCGTACCTGCTAAGTACTCGTTGACAGAAATGTCGAGCTTTCAAAGTCCGAGTCCGGATTCCACTGCGTAATCAATGAGAGACCGGGGAGGGAGACAGGGGAGGGAGACCGGGGAGGGAGACCGGGGAGCTTGACTTCCCAGACCTGGGCCAAGGGCAGTCAAAGTAGATGTGTTTAGTTTCTCTCCGATCTTATCGATGTCAAGTAGCCAGTCCACGGCGTTGCAGGGAAAGCGGTGGTGGAGTAGATGAACGGAGTTCGTTTCCCAAGTGGCAGGTAGTACTGGTGGCGAGGCAGAACGTGGTTTCTTGAACTTGCGCCAGAATTTTCCCAGTCCCTGGCCCTGAGCTCCATAATTTTTGCTAGTGAACTCGGTGTGGTGTTGCTTCGACTGTCTCTGACCACCGATTCCGGTACCGTGGGGAGTCTGGGACGGTTCACTGACACTTACGAGATCGGCTTGGATAAGAGGGTATGCCCCACTGGAGACATGTTCCTCCCATTCCTCGCCGGTCTTACCGAAAGTATCTTCCTTCAAGATTGTGGCTGAAAAGTACGGTTTGAGGTACTCTTCGTTCTCAGAGTCCACTGAGGAGGATGCTGAGAGCCCACGCATGCACTTTGAGAGCGACAGTATTCACTGATGTTCACCAAGATTCTTCGGATTGTCCCAGGAGTCCAAATATGTGGTTGGTTCTTTAGGTAGAGGACACTGGCCATCTGGGTGTTTGAAGAGCAGGTAGTACCAGTTGCCTCATTGCATGTTGTAGGTGACTGCCCCGGGTCCTTCCAACTGCCTCTTTGTCAATGACGCCGAAACCGCCGTGCTCAATCCTAGTGGATCTTTTCCGTTCCTACCCTGGGAAAGAACTCTGACCAAGCGCTTCTGTTCACCAGTCAGGCATTGGCGAGTGGAGATCACGGTAGTAGAGTTGAAAAATGTAGTGTCATAGTTGATCTTTGTGTCTGGTTAAAGCAATGTCATGCACCGCTGGGCCAGCTTCTATTCATTTCCATATTGGATTGAAGCTTGGCTCAACAGTGTTGTGAGGAATGCCATGGCTTACGCTGTCCCATTCTTGAGGATGCCCTCTGGTAAGGTCCATGGCTGAATATGCCAAGCTGTGTCAACGAGTACCTAGCATGTACGGAGACGAGGTACTTCGTGGATATGTTGTAAGGCAAGGTTTAGACAATAGGACTGTGCAAGGTTTAGACAATAGGACGGCGCAAGGTTTAGACAATAGCGCTGTGCAAGGCCTAGATGAGAAGAGAAGTATAAGACGTACTGAGGCCCCGCCTCAGAACGTCGGTCTTGTAAGGTATAACTTACATCCCCCTGTATATTGATATATACTAAAACATAAGTTGAAAAGCTGTGACTTGGGCTGCAGGACATCGATGATCTCGACGCTTGAATCCACAAGCAACATGACTCCGAATGCAAGATTACGTGGAATGTGGAAGCCTTGAAAGACGGTGTCATCGTGGAAGCCTTGACGACGGTGGGTCCAGTGCGCGGAGGTGATGGTCCTAGCGTTCCGAAGTCCATGGCAAGTTACTCTAGACTACGCCTTTCGTCCAGGTATTGCAGACAAGTGATGCGTTGTAGTCGGAGACGATAGATTGCACGGACGTTCAGCCACGGCCGCTGTCTCTGTCTGTCTTGTCTTGTCTTGTCTTGTCTTGTCTTGTCTTTTCCACCTTCACCTCTTTCTATCCACTTAGTACTGATTGTACCTTCAGTGTTGGTGCATACTGACGTGGACAAAGTCCTCATTTTCTAGGCTTGTAGTGAAACTCCAGTTACGAGGGCGTTCGTAAGGAAGGCACAAGATTACTGGGTGATGCGTGTGGCGCATGGTATGAGAGGAGTATGAGTCTCTAAACTACTAGAATAAACTACTAGACAGACTACTAGACTACTAGACTACTAGACTACTACTAGACTAGACTAATAGACTAATCTAAACTACAAGTATAATCTATTAGACTACTAGACTACACCATATAACACACCGGTCTTGATTGGTATTCGTCACACAGAACGCTCTACAGAGTCAAGGATTCCAAAACGTAGCGTGGTTTTGGGCTCGTTTGAGCTCTTCACCTTTGAGTTTAGACACTTGCTGGTCGCCGGCTGGTCCTTAGATATCGTCTGGTTTTGAACGGAGTGCATCGACTGATGAGTCCCAGGCCTAATCCTATAACCAAACACGCTGGAAGTGACCGAACAGAATCAACAGAATCAACAGAATCAGAACGCAACAGAATAAGGGGACAGAAGAGAACTGAACAAACAGAACCAGAGAACCACAACAAGCCAAAACAGCCTAACAGAACTTACAGGTACTGGACCTGACCTGATCCTAGACATACGCCTTTCCATTGATAGCGACTTGTATTCTTCCCTATATTAGGTCATCAAGCTGTAGACCTCCCCATACCTCGTCCTGCATCTACCGGAGTGATATTGGTACCTTTTAGCTAGATTAAGATCGACCTAAACTACGAGTGTCAGCTATGTTTGCTGCTACAAGTATGGTATGAGATGAGTATGATAATAGTTTATGGTATATGATAGTAGTTGATAGTAGTGTATATGATAGTAGTTGATAGTAGTGTATATGATAGTAGTTGATGGTAGAGTATGGTAGAGTATGAGTAATATATATAATAGTTTATGGTAGAGTATGAGTAATATATATAATAGTTTATGGTATATGATAGTAATTGATAATAGTTTATGGTAGAGTATGAGTAATATATATAATAGTTTATGGTAGAGTTGATTCATGACAGTATTCATGGCTAGACCATTTGAGAATAGTGA